>JXSR01S021766.1:10011-22536 GCA_000969725.1 Ophiothrix spiculata | reverse complement strand
AGTAGTTTGGTGACTTTTGACCAAGGAAAAGCGAAAGCAGACGTTGATTTCTTGTCAATGAGGTTGCAGTCATATGAGACGTCGATTTATCAGGACAGCCGTAAGATAGGAGATACTTTACAGGACTACTGGGGATATGCAATGGCAAGCACAACTGTTGAGTTGGTTGCAAAGACCGTACGGCTTGCCTTTGTAATCGCTGAGAATTCGAATCCCATTGGCTGGATTACTGGTGATAACAGTGCTGTAGAAATAGCAGATGCAATTGATCAAGTTGCAAAAGCTGCCATTGGTGTTGCAAGAGCTACAAAAGCAGTTATAACACTAAAAAAAGTTGGAAATGAATTTCAAAAAACGGCACATCATATTAACGTAATCTTACAAAGTCAAACTAATATCAAGAACATGTTTATTTCTGCCGTTAGTGAAACATTACAAGCACCAAACATCGATCGATATATGATGGGATTTCTCCAGGAATATGGAAACTACGATCCGATTTTCACACAAGGTCATTTTGCTCATTTAGGGACACTTTTGTCGGAACTCGTAGAAGAACTGTGCGGTCTCATTTTCTCAGGTGAGTCGACCTTTTCGTCTATTGTGCAAACAGTATTCGTTGGTCTTGAAAGTTGTACGAATGCAAAGAGTGATATTCAAAGATTATTAGCTACGTACGAAGAATTGTATGACTTTCAGTATGATTTAATGGAAGCAATGGCTGAATTTGTAAGAGCAACTGTCAGTATGAAGTCTGCTGAGCAAATATCAAGCAATATAGAACAGAAAATTACTGCCGCTGTGGAGGCCCAAAACAGAGCGACACAAGATTTATCCATTAGACTTTATGCCTTGCAGCTTTCTGCGGCCAATAAAGTTCACATTGGAACTCTGGTCAGAGATGCTTGCAATTTGATAGAATACAAGAATGCAGGGGGAACTGTAGGCTTTTGCGAAGATTTAAGTCTTACTATTGATCCGACTTCGACGAACTATGACTCACTCGTTGCTTATGAGTTTGCAACAGATATGTGTAGCAATGACTTTTCGGTTAAAGTTGTGAAAATTCCAGCTGCTATGAGAGACGATAGAATAAGACAAGTATACACCATTGACCTAGAGAGATTATATAACGGTGAAGAAGTAACATTCCAGGTTCCTAACGCTGCGTGGTTGACAGACAACGAATGGATGAGCGCTGAAGACACGAACAAGGCAAACTTTATTCGAAAATTTGAGCTGTATCTTCCTCCATTGTTTTCACGTCAGTCTCACCAAGAATCTGAAGTTCATATCGTTGCTGAAATGGTCGGCGATAATAGAATATATGCAGGCAAGGATAACAAAAAGTATTCATTCAGTTCACCCACAGTTTACGATTTCAGATACAAGGATTCAACTTATTGCCATTCTCCGCAGAGACCCAGTAACCCATACAATACGGTAGCATGTCCACCTCTACAGGAACCGTGTATTGTTTCTCATGGCACTCAATTGGCCGCAGTGTATCACCCATCAATCTATTCAAGATGGAGGATTCGGGTCGCTAATTCAGGGCATAGACTAAGGCCTACTCCGGTTGGAGAGTTCTTCCTGAAAGCGGAATTAAAGATTTGCCACCTTCAGTCTGCGTCAGGACGTCAACCAGTAAAACGTTCAGCTCAACCGACCGAAGCTCTATGTTGTGCTGATGTTAATCAGTTTTATGACGACAATTCTGGAGTTTGTCAGTCTTGTCCGAATGAATCCTGCGTGAAACTGCAGGGATACTATTGTGACCGAAATTGTACTACTCCTCCGTAAAATCTTTTACTGGGATCTTGCCATTTATAGTTACAAATATTAGTTTAGATGCAATAATTTTAAATTTTAAATGGCTTATTTATTAGCCTATAATTGCCTTATAAATTTTATATACATGTTATTGATTGATTTATATTAATTTCTACTTATTTCCCCTTATATCCCAACAACTAATACGGTAGATTGATAATTTTCAATATTTTTGTACAGGCTCCTTAGGTACTTTACCTTAGGAGTAGGCTTCTGGTACTTTACCTGCGACCGTCTACACTTTCCTGCTCTGCAGTAGTTTGTATTTTTAGTTTTTTCTAGCTGAATGTCCATTTCTTTCATTCATTCATGTTTATTAAAAATATATTGTAATCGCAGCAAAATGCTGAATTAAAACAATATTTACAGGGTTAAAACTACAAATCTATAAAAACATGCAAAGACATTAAAATTACATATAATTGGCACATATAAAAGCAAGTATGCTTACATATCAATGTCAATACAAAAATGTTCGAATAAAGTGACTCTGCTCATGCTTATAAAAATGAGCTAAAAGGCAAAACTATTGATTATTCCAGATCTTAACCGAGTACCTCTTGGTCTGAGTTTTAGCCACAGATACAGTAGTTTGTTTGTTTCTGAGGCTACTAGTATATGAATGGATAACTTCCACTCTAGACTTTTGCAGCCAATTACTGAATTGGTTTGGCTCAAGTAGCTTATTTGTAAGGTCAAGGCATATCATATCATGGTGTTGATGAAGTTCAGGAATACTACAAGTAATAAGGGCATCTTGATTAGAAGGCATGGAGACCAACTTGAAGTTGGTCAAGCCTTTTTGTACCATCTAGCTAGTCATGCACCTCATTGCACGTTACTCATATATGCCTGACTACTGTAGCAACGTATATAAGCAAGTAATGCAGTCTTGACTAGCTTGACAGGTGGGGTTGACTAACGTCATGTTAGTCAGTCCTGCATGACTAGCCTCTCTGACTAGTTTAAAGTTGGTCATGCAACTGCATGACTTGTGTTTTCAGTGCAGGATGATTTTCAGGGCACTATTTTCCGAACTTGTTTATGACCCTAAAGGGATGTTATGTGGCCGACTCATTCGAGCATGAAAAATAACATTAAAAATATGAAATAACGAAATGTGTAAATGAAAAGCATCGTATTAAAAGTATAGGCCTACTGATTCTCTTTACGCAAGTGCACTAGTTCGAAAAATGCACCCTTTCACGTTGATTCTTTGACAAGCCCGATACCCCTCACCATTGTGACCCAAATACCAGACCTGTAGCTGTATACAGCTACATTCATGATTGTATTAATTGTAAATCGAATGCCCACTTATCTGGTAGACAAACAAAAGCACAATAAAACAGTAGCAATTTTCATCCTATTTTTGTGTTGTATATTTTATTTCATTTCATAAATATTGGTGGGGTCGAAGGTGATAATAAAAACAGATTCTCTTGCACCAGATCCCCATGTTATCAGCTAGGAACCAGTCAACATTTATTGTAGCCAGGAGGCCTTTGCAAAATTAATATTTTCGACCCTTTGTTTGGGGAAATGGCCGTGAAAGAACATCTGATTTTTTTTCGTTCAGACTACCCTACGCATTGGCAGCGCTAGTAGCTTTTTGGAAAATAAATAGGGCTTAAAGAACTGCAATTTGGCCAAATGCGAGGCTTTGGAAAGGACATTTTACGTAAAATAAAACTCTATAAAAAGGGTGTATTTTGTAACATATGTGATTATGGTTAAAAAGGGAAAAAGGGGCCTTAAAGAACTGAAATGGGTGTGTTAGCAGTCTATAGGGCCCAGGGCCGCAAATCTAGTTTCAGGGTGAGTACCTCCCCCGCCTCGGCCCAGGAAAGAGCCTCAAGGACCTGCTTGATGTCACTGACGGCATCTGGTCAATGGGCCCGCTAAGGACCCTTGTGATTTCTACATTGAATCTAATGTTTTCCACTGTCTTATTTACTAAAATACAAATTGGCTAGTAACAGAAATCGATTGATATTTGTGCTAAAATTGGCTTATTTTGACTAAAATTTAACAGGACAGTAAAAATAGTCAATTACTATATCGTCCCAATATTTTGATATTTGTCCCGCCATCATCCCGATTTTTCGAGCCAGGGGTGACAAGTGCCCCCAATCCCCACCCCCCGTACGGCCCTGATCCCTTAACAAAATAATGTTTAACTTAACACTTAAGGTGTAAAGGTGGCGTCTGATTTAAGTATGTTGTCAAGGCCCTAACTTAATCTAAATAGTGTGAGGGCCCTATTAAGCCAGTCAGAAAGGTATAAAGCCTAAAAATAATATATTGTTATTGTATAACACATCTATTGACAAACATTGTTTTGATGTTGTTTTTTGATTTGAAAAAATTCTGTCGATTTTCACTGCCCCACCCCTTGTATGCAAGCATTCTACTTCCCCCAAAAACGTATTTGTATTCAATCACAATATGTTGGGTCTGGGGCCGTTAAAATGCTACTTAATATTTTTATTCCATCTCCTTTTTTCCCTCTCTTTTTTCCCTCTCCTGTTTTTTTTTTGTCATGGTCAAGGGCCCCCTGGACCATGGGCCTTGCCCAACGGACCCATTTAGAAATCCGGTACTGGTTTTGATCAATAATCAATTCGTTTTGGTGGTCATTTTGGATTTTTGGTAAGTAAGTAAAGTAGTAAATGGTTTCTTTTGTATTTAATGACCCCCCAAATAATTGAATCTTTGAACCTGCAGTGCATTTTTTATGAAGCAATTTACAATTGGAGATTGCGTATCGTTGGCCATTTTGGATTAAGAGCCATATTAAATATATGCAACAGGTACAATTTTGCCACTCTAACTTTTCTTCATCCTGGGTGTTTACTCTATCTATGACAAGAATTTGGTAAAATAATCACAAAATAATAACGGAATAGTAATTGCTTCCATACTAATCCTCAGTTTTCCTTTTTGCAACGGTGAATTGCGTTCAATGAAAAATCATGTAGAAGTCGATGTATACAGGGTGGACCAATAAAAGCTTTATTGAAGTTTAATGTCACGCAACTTGAAATTGGAAAATAATTTGAGAATAATGTTTATATATTCATAAACTATGGTATCTTGTCCGTGTATGGTGAACATTTCATGTCAAACAAAGCTTGCGTTGCAAAGTTATTGACATTGGCGCAAAAAACGCTGAATTCCACTTTGTCCACGGCCAAGAATACTTTAATGTTCACAAGCATCATAATTAAATCTACCATCAGCATGGTTTTTATTTCTTTATGACGTTGATGCTTATCATCATCGTATTAAAGGTGTCTATCATTGACTGAGGGTACTATTGACATGTATGAATGCATCACAATAACATAAGTATGGTGTACTCCCATGATAATCTAAAGAATTTATTGGACGCGAAGTTCAAATCGACAAAGGCAGTGCATGCATTTGGTCGTTTTCATTTATAACGTTGGTTTGTAAGTTGGTAAGAGGTGGAAATTCACAAGTCGCGAGAGAACATTTATTGCTGAACGTTTTTTAGAACTGGTAGCTACGCGGCCGGCTAAGCTAACTCTGTAAATAGTCTGTGTAGGTGGTACACGTGCATTATTAGGAATGACTTTCCTGATGCACGTATTGCAAATTGGACCACTATAATATTGACATTTCGAATCAAGTTGTCTTTCAAATAGTTACCAAATTCTATTATATTCTATCCAATATTTACTATTCTATACTCAAAGGAAAAGGCAGCAGATATAAATGCATATATAAAGTGAACATGTACTCCTAAAAGAAAATATGAACACTTTCGTATTATATACTTGCAATAAGGCTTGTATTTTGTATAAGTATCCTTGAATATTAATTAGGTAAAATAAATTCCTTGGAACAAAAAACAACTTTTTGTATGTCTTTAATTTCCTCATGGTATAGTTGAATCAATAATCAGGATTATTGCTGTAGGCAGTGTCGCAGGAAGACGTTATTTTCCCCGTTTCTAAGTTCGTTTCTGTCAACAAGTCAAAACAAATTCAATTCTCACCTGCTTGAATGATATTGATTCAGAAGTATCGAAATATCTAACAGTATAATGAAGTTGTAGAATTACTTTATCACTTTTGTAGACATTTTCATTCATTGTTTTTAGCATTTTGTAAATTTTCTGCAATGGTGTAACTGTACATTTTGAATGAACGTTTTATTTTGGGTATTTCGGGAGTGATTGGCTAAAAAGAGTGTTTTTAAAATGTATAGTGGTCCCACTCTAATATCTATGTCTTAAATTCTTCGTGAAAGGTTCACCAAAGCACCGACGACACGTCGGCGTGATGTCGGTCCGATCAAGAACATCTTGACATTATGAGAAATTTCAATTCTAGCATTGCAATTTGAAGTTCTCAACATACATTTTAATTCCTCTCAATACCTCTCCAAGGTTAAACTCCTCGAAATGCATCGCGATGCTCTCACAATGTCGGGTCGACGTCGCGACGTAGGTTTGGGGAACCCTTCGCGACCTATTAGGCCTTGCGTCAAACCCAGGTCCCTTATATCATGGGTCTGTAACATATGACCTTAAAAATTGTAGAAAACGTGTATTTTTGCCAAAACTATTTTACGTATTCGGGAAAGTTTGGTATATGAGAGGTCTATTTATATTATATTTATGTATAAAGAATTAACTTTTCATAATTTTAATTAATGAAGTTATACTTGAAAAAAAATTAGGGAACACGATGGATCTGGTGGTTGAGTGAATGGTGGTTGAGGGCGCATATAGGATTACATGCAAAAGTGTACGAAAGTTTTGATTTATAAACACGTGTATTGTAAGAAATAAAATGTGGGGTCATAATTTTTTGAATATACTTCAATGGAATATGTAATCTAAAGCATGTATCATATTCTAACACATTATCCCAATTTGTTGTTTCTTAATGGTTTACATGTGGATAACTTTTTCTATACGTTACTGTACAAAATATGCATTTACACTCGAAAACTTTAATACGGCATTTCATTTGATTAGGTTGAAGTAGTTTTTCATAAGGAAATTTGACGAGGAATCCAGTATTATTATGTGATTAATTTTTAAGCAGTGTATACAGGAAAAAATATGACCGATAAATGTCCCAATGATCGTCCTCAGTATTTTGACTACATTGAAATTCATCACCAAATATATTACTTTATGAAAGATCATCATTACATCTTCAATTATGTTTGTGTCATCTGGAAACACCTTTCCCCAACAAAATCTCATTGTGCCAAGGTGGTTTACCAAAATGCACTTTTGTTTTATTTTGAACCCAGTATAGCATTCACCCATCCCTAAAAATATGGTTTATTTATGTAACATTAGAATTGTTTGAAAATAAGCTTTCCAGCAATATATAACTTTATGGGTTTTAAGTGTATTTATTAAGAGCTACAATCCATTGGTTTTTCTTATTTACCAATGTGTTTGTGCCAAAAAAAAAAATAGGACCAATTAATGACATAGGGCCTATGTCCATTTACGAAACATCGATGCATTGTAAACACATCGCCACGACATTACAAATACATCGGAAGAGCAACACCATTGTTTTCTAATTTGCTTCGCATCGATGAAGCTTCAAAATGCCCTCGCGATGCATCGGTAGTATAGCCTGTCTCTAACCCTAACACTTTTGACCACTTCCTCGTTTAAAAACTCGAAAATTTGCAAGTCAAAAATCACGGGTTTCTTCCTGGATTCGAACCCGGGACCCCCGCTTCCCGGTCCAATTATCACTATGTCAAGCCACTTAGCAGGCGCTGCCATGGCAGCGATTTCGTGATCATAGCTAACTCGGGTCTATGACGTATTTGGACTTAGGCGAATTTCTTAACTTTGTGGAATGGGATATTGTGAGATTCAGTGGGTTTAGGGTTAAGTTGTATACGATGGTGAATAAAAATTAACCATAATGAATACAAATATAGTAAAGAAGGGAAATGTACAGTAAGTGTGAGCCTTTTAGCATGCATATATGTTTCAAAATGGCGACTTCAATTTTTTTTAACGAAAATGACTGTAAAGGATATAAATAAAATTACCCAACTGCATAAGGTCGGTTGCTTTTACGTTTGTATGCAGCGGGGCCGAAAAGACCCTCCGATCAATTGGTTTCGTATCAAGTTAGACGAGGGATTGAACTCAATTCAATTACAAGCGAAAAGTTCGTGCATAAAGCTGAAAACATAGTCTTACTAATCAATAACGGATAATTGGTGCTATAAATTACCAAACATTTCCACCAAACAAATTTGGTGAGAATGTTTGGTCACTTGAACACCAATTATCCGTTATTGATTAGATGATGCATTGGAATTATATTACTAGATTATAAGATAACAAAGACTTGTTACACAAAATGTTTGGTAGCTCAAAAAAAGTATAATCTGACCTTATGAACTTTAAACCTGACACAAAAGAGGAAGCACGTGAAAAGGGTTATTTCTTCTTTGTATAACTATTAGTACCTTTAACATTGTTCTCCACTATCACTTGTCTGTACCTCATTGTCTGCTGAGATATTCAGCACCGATTTGTGTTCATACAAGACGCATTAAACTAAAGCACTTGAAGACAGAAATTTGAATTGACTCGTACAGCATACTCGATTATATTTATTCTCTTACTGAAATCGCTTCGCAAATGTAAAACAGTTCACAATAAATAAGATCGTGGTAGTAGGAGATAAGATTCCTGAGCTTTACCTTGAAAACTGAAGAAACAGCTGAGAATTGATTGACATGCATTAACTTTAAAAATCTTGCTAAGGCGCTAAATCCTGCGAAGAGTGACTACTCCTTCAAATATCATTATTAAACAGAATTGTATACTGCAGATTCCAAAAATGCCAGGTAGGAGTAATGGTTACTTTTTATCGATTTATAATGTATATATAGTATTCTCATGGAAGTATTGGATAAGACTATTAAGAGATGAATATCTTTATCTCCTACTTCCATGGTATTCTAAACATTAGGACCTCTTAACAGCCGCGTTTTACACTTAATCAGATATTTACTTCAAACCTTCCAAATATTCACCAATCAAGCTTAAGTGCATGAAAATGACAAAGACTATCTCCTTATATCTCAAGCTACGAACTATATTTGTGACACCCCTTGCATACTGCATTAAAATAGAGTCAATATTCTTGGTCAATTATAAATAAGATGACATGACATATTTAGTTTAAGCAAAGATGTTAGCAGTGATTGAAGGACAAATCTTACAAACGAATATCCGAATCACCCTAAATAAATACGTTATGAAATGAAGCCTCTTCGTGAATATAGTAAAAAAAAAAAACCTTAAAGATAAAGCAAATGTGACACGTCATATCGAAAGACAGTACTTGTCGTAAACTTCATGTTTCTCCTTAGATGGCAGCAATAACACCAAGGTATTCCACACCTTAAATTGAATGTTGCTTTTGAATAGTGTACTTTGAAATATTTTGAAATATCCCGATCTCCACCAAGGTCAAGTTGTCAAATACTACCTGTGTCACTGTCCTTTTGTATGGTTGTGAGTCATGGGTTCTGTCAAAGGCAATGGAAAGCAAGATCAATGCATTTGGGACCTCATGTTACAGAATCATGCTTGGAATCAAGAATTTGATTTAAAGCCGCCTTGTTCAAGGTCACTTCCCTACTCAAGCTGAGTGGTCATATGGAATATTTATCTGTAGTAGAGTGCTAAGCAGGGGATTGAATGTCTTTGTCACGCTTGACTGAGCCAAGAAAATGCTTGGAAACAAAGCACAAAATGATCCTTCAACGCCCCTCAGTTTACAAAAATAGGGTTTTAGTGAACGTGGAATGGTTCATGGCGGCTTATGACATCTTAAAAGGTTTTCAAGATGTCACATACCGCTTTACCGCCGGGGACCATTCCACGTTCACCACAACCCTATTTTTGTAAAGTGTGGGGCGTTGAAGGGTCATTTTGTGTTTGCTTCCAAGCATTCTCTTGGCTCAGTCAAGCGTGACAAAGACATTCAACCACCCGATGGGCAATGGTTTAAAACAGATCTGAGTCGAAACTACACATTATGAGGTATATATAATTTTACATCTATTGGTGTCCGGGAAAATAATGTTTACAGATTGGTATTAAAGCTACTCTATATATTGTATACTTGACACAGATCTGTGTAAACTTTTGCCCCATAACACCGTTTTCTAAGCGTGAAATCAATATGACGGACATGTTTACTTTGAATTTTAGATAAAGTCCCGTATTATTGAATCAATATTATTAATGCATATAAAGTATCTCAAAATTCACCCAGAATATTCTTAGTCAACACCAATTATCTTAAGTCAAACAAACTTTACCAAACAGCATTTGCTCTGACTTTTTCCAATGAATATTCTGAAGAATAAAAGGAGCACAGGTGGACAGATAAAATCACATTCAAACCACCTAATCTAAATTTATATCATAATTAGTAAAGTTGGTTATATTAGCTTTCTTCTTTTTTTTATCTAAAGACTCTGTCACACATAACTGTATAGATCCAAATCATCAAATCATACGAATTACGTAAAAAGTTTCACAGAACATGTGCCAAACGGACCACTACCGTATGGATAACGATTTGAAAGTATACATAACGAGATCCCTTTTATCCGTTTGCCGTGCGTTTTGCACTGTAAGGATACTGGTAGTAGTGTAATGTAAAGCACACGATTGAATGGTATCAGGACTTCAATTTTGACCGTCCGTTTTCAACGCGGTTCCATGTCACCATATTCTCTGTATGAAAAGTTTCTGCACGACCAAAACGCATTCAAAACGGATGAATCGCTCCAGGGACCGATTCAAGTAAACGCATGCGTTTCCAGATAGCCGCACCGCAAACGGACTGGATAAAAGGAATCATTCTCGCTGAAAACCTTCATTTCGATTCAAAACACCGCAAGTTCGCTTGTCCGAAAAAAATTAGGTTGCAAACCAACAAAACTAATTATTTTTCGGACTAGCACACCTTATTTTATTTTCGGACTACATCCTTATTTCATTTTTGGACTAGCGAACCTTATTTCATTTTCGGACTAGCGAACCATATTTCATTTTCGGACTAGCGAACCCTATTTCCCTTTCGGACTAGCGAACCTCATTTCATTTTCGGAGTAGCGAAACAAATTTTAGTTTTGTCCCAATAAACATTTTTCTTATTAAAAAAAGCAAACAGTGGAAACACAGTACCATCTTACCAAAGGAAGTTTTTGTTGATCAAAGAGATTCAAAGGATGTGTCAAATTATTGAACTTTTGTGAGCGGGACCATGCTTGCTCACGGATCAAGAAAAGCCAAATCATTCCCGCCTATTTAGTGATATACATAAAAATGAACGACTGCATAAAGAGACATTCCGATCAGCAACGTCAAAAAGATAAACATTCTATATTCATTTTGAATATATAGCATTGTTCATGTTCATTTTGACCAGTTTTCTATTCAAATATATTTGACAAGGAATTCAATTCAAAAACCAAATACGACCCTTTTCAAAAGTATAAGAATTTTATTCATTTTGATTAAAATTTTGTTCAGTTTGATCAGTTTTCTATTCAAATATTATGTTTGACAAGGACTTCTATTCAAAAAAACGAATAGAATAGACTTTTTACAGTGTACATTCTCAAAATGTTTATTTTTATCATCAAAGGTTTGATTAAAGAACTTACTTTCGGAAAAACTCACACAAAGGGTTATTTTGCCAAAAGATTTTGAACAAGCCTAGCAAATATATATATTTTTTTGCAATAATGTTCATAAACAAGTAGAAATCATCTAAACCGATTGTGCTAGGCAATGTTTTCATACCTTTTTGGGTTTATTTCTTAGTTTTTACAAAAAACTGTACAAAAGTACAGAAAAATCCCTTTGTAAGATAAATTAGTCTTGGCCTATTGGGACATTTTTTTTCAAAAACAGTAGACACAGTATGCTTACCAAAGGAAGTTTAGTTCGATTAAAGAGATTCAAAATATGTGTCAATAATTGAAATTCAAGATGCTACCTCAATATGTTGTAAGCGGGACTATGCTCGGTCAAGAAAATCCAAACGATTCCCGCCTACTTAGTGATAATCAAAGTACAACTTTAAATTTTTACCCATTTTGGAGTACCCCAGATGGTTTTCATCAAAATGAGTCCAAAGTATGTTTGCAGCATAATTACACTCATGCTGAGGAGCGGAAAATACCCAAATCCAATTCAATGGTGCAATGGTAAACAAATAAATATGGAACACTAATTTTCTGTCAATTGTCTTAACATGCTGTTTTTGTTGCTCCATCTGTTTTTCATTTTAATACACCCCCGCAAACAAGAAAGGGGAAATACCTAAATATCTTTTTCAGACGCAGGTTAGAGAAAAATAATCCCCGAGTGCATCCGTATCAGACTTTATCCATAACCATATTAAACTAAATCCATAAAAAAGTCAATAACATCTTAATGTCTTCACTATTTTTATCAAAATGTAGGTTACTTACTGCCTCAACTTTTATAATATATTTTATTTGGTCCAATTCATGATGATAATGATACCTGCACTCTTAGAATGCCGGGATCAAATATATGAGTAGTTTTCGGGATCATTTTATTTTGATCCTTTAAGGATCACTTTTGATCCTTTTGCGGATCAATATATACAAATG
>JXSR01S021765.1:14820-31458 GCA_000969725.1 Ophiothrix spiculata | reverse complement strand
CTTAAGTGGTACCCCTGATTTTTTTTCGTCAAAATGACCGCAAAGGATGTAAAAACAATTACCCAAATGCCCGGGGTCGCTTTGTTTTGCGTTTTGATGCAATCGGCGATCATCCGTTAGGAAGACAAGGGTTAATGTCCTTGAGTAAGGCCAAAAAAAAAATTATTTGTTTGCCCTCCACAGCTTTTTTCAGAGAGGGTCGGTCGGTAGGTTTTGGTTTTTTTGTTTTTTTTCAATACTCCTCCACGGACCGCTAAGTCGATCGGCTGCTTCAGCCTTCACAACTTCCCCCGCGATATCCAAATCAAAACAATCAAATACCTCTTGTAGTAATTGGGACATTTTGAGGGTTGAATATCGAAAAAAGCAGAAATATAACATGGTTTTTTTGTGCTTTTCGGTAAGTTTTGCATATTTTTGAGAGGAATTCAATAATAAAAAAGTTTGGGTCGGGCTGAAAAATAGGGACAGTCGGTGGAGGGCAACCAAACAATTTTTTTTTTGGCCTAATGAAGCATATATCACTGTGGGAAAAATGAGTGTCAAGCCGACGTTGGGGGTTATTTGGAAAAATCATATACAATAGTCACACAGTTTGACATCACACTCAAGGTCTGATTAAATGCATTATATTGTAACTGACTTAAGGCTGGGGTAGACCTTAAACTAGCATAAACCGTTTTTGTACTCTTAACTCTCAAACTAATTGCATAAACTATATAAAAGTATACATTTTTAGAAACAGTTAGAGTTAGAGTACAAAAACGGTTTATGCCATTTGAAGGTCTACCCAAGCCTTAAGCGCTACAGGTATACACTAGCGGTTTAAAGTATTTCCGCACAAACACTATATTCAGCCATATCTCACAAGGCGTTTATAAGGAAACTACCTGAAAACTTATGTTGCTTTTTGGTCAGATCTGATAGGTAATCTAGTTAAGTGTAAAATTGAGCACCAAATGGGATCAACCCCCTCACGTACGGGTAGGGGGCAACGACACAAATGGGTCGAAAAACGTGATTTTTAGGTCAAATTTGATTTGACAACGCCTGGGTCAAGGTCACTTCACCGCTCAAGTTGAGTGGTCAAGTGGAATGTGTATATGTAATATAGTGACAAGCAGGCGATGAAATGTCCTGGTCACGCTTGACTTGGCCAAGAGAATGCTTGGAAGATAACGAAAAATTATCCTTCAACGCCACCCAGTTTACAAAAATAGGGTTGTGGTAAAAGTGGAATGGTCCCTGGTGGTTATATGACATTTAAAAATGTTTTAAGAGGTTTTCTATCAGTCATATACCGTCACAAAACACTCCACATTCATCACAACCCTATTTTTGTAAACTGGTGGGGCTTTTTCGTTTGCTTCTAAGCATTCTCTTGGCGCAGTCAAGCGTATCCAGGATATTTAATCGTCTGCTTTTCACTCTATTACATATACATATTCCATATGACTACTCAACTTGAGTGGTGAAGTGACCTTGACTCAGGCGTTGTCAAATCAAATTTGACCTAAAAATCACGTTTTTTGACCCATTTGTGCCGTTGCCCCCTACCCATACGTGAGGGGGGTGATCCCATTCGGTGCTCAATTTTACACTAAACAAGATTACCTATCAGATCTGACCAAAAGCAACATAAGTTTCCAGATAGTTTCCTTGTAAACGCCTTGTGAGATATGGCTGAATAAAGTGTTTGTGCGGAAATACTTTCAACCGCTAGTGTATATTGTATTGTACTGGCCAAATGTTAAAAGTAATCTCACCTTGGTGTTAACCTCCACTTCAAATCCTGCCTTGAGCATTTCGTACCCTCTACTGCAATCAGCAATCTTTGTGTCTGCATCGTATTTGGTGTCCATCATTGTCTTTTCACACTCTGCTTCCTGGAGAATCAATAACAAATAAAAACAACAGCTTTTGATTAGCTCTGACTGAGCCCGTATCTATTTTCTACCGGCTTAAACTGAGCAAAATCCATCAGCCAAGTCTCTGAACAAGCTTGGCGGCTCAGCCGAACAGTTCACAGCGACACACATTTGCTGCTTTGTCAATAAATGGGTAGAGCAGGGTTCAACTTTACCGTCGGACCGTCGGTCCCGACCGACAGAATTTCGGAAGGACCGACCAGTTCAGTAATGAGATTGTCCTTCGGCCCGATCGTTTTTTTAGGCTGTCACTGATTTTGGAATTAAAAGTCCTTCTGAAGGACCTGCAAATTTAGTGAAGGACCTGTGGATTTTGAGACTTACTGGTCCTTCTCTCCTGTGGATCTAAAAGTGTAAAGGCAACCCCGGGTAGAGTCTAAGAAAAGTTTAGTATCAAGGAACTTGACAAGTTCATTAGGTGAGGCCTCTCACAGGGATACTTATGCTATACCGGGACATGTGGCTCCAATAGGTTACTTTTTCATTAAAAAAATCCACATGCATGGTTCCCATTTTTTCCACGAAAAAAAAACCAAACACCTTATTAGATAAGGGTTTTTATTTTCAAAAATTTAATGTTAACATTTGCAAAATTTTCAGGGGGGGGGGAATCATCAAATCAGCCATTTTTTACCAAAAAGAGATGGGCAGATGTTTCATACCTTATGCAACATGCTCTCGGTAATTTTAATTTGGGTACAGGTATTCTGCAATGCCGGGAAGGTATCTGTAAAGCTCAAAGTAAAATCACAAGAAAATTTGAGTCTGGCCCGATCACTTTAAAAAGAGAGATAGGAAATAGGTCTTTTAATACCTTGCTTATTACATACCTCATATATAGATTACTGTCCTCTGATTGGTTAAAAGTGAGGGATTGGATTTAGCTAGGCCTATATATAAGTTTACTATGGCCGGGGCATATTTTTCACTAGGCCAGCTCAATGTATTTTGCGCTGTGTAACTCAAGCTTCACGCACGCTACTATGAGAAAGGAATATTGACTGCTTTTTGTTCGGGGCACAATTAAAATCATTTCCCTCGGTGATCTCAAAACCATGAATATGCCCGAAGCGAAGCTGGAAATTTTTAACCATGCCCCTCAAGGCAGTCAATAATTGTATACTGTGTCTGCACACTGTAAAATAGACAGCTCTAGTCGTGGACCTGGTACTTATTTTACCACTTGTTTAAGTAGTTGTTTCCCAAAAAAAAATAACAAAACAAGTACCAATTCCAAAAGGAGAACTTTTTACCTTAAAAGTGAGACTTTTGTTCAGTTTTAGCTGGAAAACACTACATACCCTGATACCAGCATCCCTGTTGGCCTCAGCAACACCAATATCAGCATCCCTCTTCACCACCGCTGTCTGTGCTTTACCAAGGGAACTCAAATAGTCCACTCTATCAAAGACATCCTTGATGGTGAAGCTGACAACCTCCAGACCCATACGGCCTACATCAGGAGCTGCTACCTCTCTGACTAAGATAGCAAACTGTTCACGATCTTGATAGATGGCTTCTACTGTCAATGTACCTGTTGGTTGGGGAGATAATCAACACTACATTTTTAAAATTGACCTTTTCTTTTGTACATACCAGCCTGATTTTACCACCAAGTTTGACTTCAGCCATGGCATGGGGCTCAAATTGGAGGTATTCTGGGATCGATTTCACTAACGTTAAAACGCATCGTTAACGCGTCATAAGACCAAAACCCATTGTTTGCTAAGGCCACCTCTGGACCCAACGCAACTGTAACAAAGGGTTCGATTTTTCTAATGCATAATTCATGTTCCTTACGATATGGTGAACACTTACGAAGGGTTTTCATGTCTTTGTGATAGCTAGTTGTAGTTACGAGCTGAACCCTTAGTAACTACGATGCATTGTAAATGGTAGTGAAATCGACCCCAGGTCCACTCAAGTTCAGTAGAGTCGGGTATATCGCCTCTTTATCTTCAAAATTAAGCAAGTTATACCATTTCATTCAATTTTGTTTATATCACGAATATTCAATATGCTAAATCTTTGCATACTTGTTTCAATCATTTCTGATAGACAATTGTGATAGATGAATCTTGGAGTCTAGTTTGCCCCAGTTGTATCAAATGATCGTCTACGGCTCAAATGATAAGAGGTCTAAGGTTCAAATCCCAAGTGGTCCTGATTTTTTAAACTCTCAAACTAATATAATCAAGTAACTAATTGTAATAACATTGTACATATGTATAGCTTACTGAAAGGAGAGTGTAAGCCATTGATTGGTGAAAGAAGAGTGAAAACCTTCCAAGCCGTCTTTGGCTCCAGAAAGATGAACGAAAGCCTCTATGAAAGGTTGTTAACTTCAAGAACTTGTGATTATAAGATTGTATGTTACTCGTCATAGATTGTTCAAAAACAATGACATCCACATTATATCACTACGGGATACATCATGATTCCTTACCCAAAATAGCTCTTAGATGACCCTCTAATGTCTGCAGGACAATCTCTTCAATTTCTGGCACAGTACGGCCCAAGAATTGTTCACAAGCTGTCGCCAAGAGCTCTGGCTCTGTCATCACCTTGATTTGGGCTACACCAGTCACTGTCAAGGGCACACCATGTGATGTCTCCACACTTTCACATTTGGGGTTAAGGGTCATGACCTCAAGTGATAACCTGCAAGAGATTGACCAACAGATATACTTTATGGATGAATGGATCAGAATTTCTTTCACAGATTAACAGAATCAAGTAATAGTATTGTGGTTTTTGATTTCTTGTCCAATATTTATACTTCACATTCTTATTTAACTTTGTTAATATAATTACCAGGAAGTATTTGAGAAATTTGACAAATTTGACAAAAACTATCCCTAAAAAAAATATCCCTGAAACTATCCAGAAGGAATGCCCCAATTAACGGGTCAATTTTGCACATTAATTAACTGAATATGTCAATTATCCAAAAATTCCATTTATGAGGATCCTGATTAAGCAGCATCATCTATTTTCTTTTTTTGTACTGGCACATATTGTTTTTATTTTTTGACTGTAACCCTAACCCTAGCAAATTTCAAAAAATAACAAACCACAAAGTTAGGCAAATCGCCCAAGTCTAATTACGTCATAGACAGGAGATAGTTAGGATCACAAAATCGCTGCCATGGCACCACGTGCTCAGTGGCTTGACATAGTGATAATGGGATTGGAGAACGAGGGGTTGGGTTCGAATCCAGGTGGAAACCTGTCATTTTTAACTTGCTGATTTCCATGGAAATAGTTTTTAAGGGCAGAAGTGGCATAGGGGAGTTATGGTAATAAGGAAATTCTCCTACCTTTGCACATCTGAGACAAGGCACCATGCCCATGCCCAACCTCCGATGACGTATTTCTTGGCACCACTACCACAACAGCCACCTGCAACACAAGGATATACACATAAGAATGGAAGGTCACTTATAGTTTAATTAACGCGCATTTCATGTCGCGAGTGATATGAGACAAAATCAATGTATATGCACGGTCAAATTTAAATGCGTCCAATGGAATGCTAATTCATACATGACAGAAAAATAATATTGCATATTTTGTGAAAAGAAAGTAGGCTTTTATATGGCCGTCAAAATTCAAGTGAAATGAGACAAAATCAATGTACGCACGGTCAAATTTAATGCGTCCAATGGAATACTAATTCATACACAACAGAAAAACAGGTCTGCAGAAAAATTATATTGCATATTTTGTGAAGAGAAATTAGGCTTTTATATGGCCATCAAAATTCAAGTGAAATGAGACAAAATCAATGTACGTACGATCAAATTTAATGCATCCAATGGAATGCTAATTGACAGAAAAATAATATTGCTTATTTTGTGAAAAGAAATTAGGCTATATATGGCCATCAAAATTCAAAACTAAGCCAAACTAAATAATCATCCCTCAACGAAAACCATGTTACATTCATAACGATCATCATGCAAACTTGAAAGCAAAACGCGAAGTGCATTGTTATTTTCAATCTTATCCACATACTTTAGGCCTGTATTCTTCCGCCCTGATTGGCTAGATGACACACAGAGTATATGAATTATTATCAAGATCCAAGCAAATCATGATGTAACAACCAGGGCAGCAGCCTTGACACAAACAATGTTTTTTTTATTGAAAGTAAAATATAACAGTAAATTGAATAGCTTATAGTTATTTACAAATTGCAGTCCCTTTATTTACAAAATGTACATCTACAAACAAATTAAGTGGTTAACTAGTGTTGATGATAATTACAGTGATAATCAAGAAAACTGTTCATAACCCAAGAAGTGCAAACTAGCAACATCATGCTTAAGTTAAAATATAATTTGAATCACTGGTCTTAGTGGTCTAGAAACACAATGTTATTTAGGTATTCAAACACGCTGCAGAGTTGTTCATCGCCAATCAACAACGATGCATCCATGCGTCCGCGTAATTTTATCGGGCGAGGGTGGCTTTAGCCACTCGAGCGTGATAAAAATACGCATGAACTACATACTTGACAGCATGCATTGTGCTTTACGAAATGCATCCAATTCACTGGTTGATAAGTATCCCTGACTTTGGGAACGCATATCGTCATTTGGGTAACCGCAGTGATGGTTCCGTCAAATTTATCAGAATTTTATCATCTTCAACATTACAATTAAAAAGTTCAAATATACGTATAGTCGTATACCCACTGGTTTATGGGTATAGATCCAACATGAATCATGAATTTTTGTACACAATGTCCTAACCCAGGGATCTTAACTCTCCTACAAAAAATAGTGAAGCTATAAAATAAAACTCAAAATAAACATGCAACTAAAACGTCACTGAGTGAAAAATAAAGTGTTACATGGTAAAACTCTAAAGGTAAAATAAAAATCATTTGAGTAAATTCTTAATGGAAGGGGATTAATTAGCCTGAGCTGGCTAATGAATGATAAAGCTGTAACGGAAATGTGCGGTAACCTTTTGTACAGGTGCTAACCTATTTTAATTAATTTTACTCACAGGTCTGTAAAATTGATGATATTTCACATTACAGGGTGGACCAATAAAAGCATCATTGAAGTTCAATGTAACGTAACTTTAAATTGGAAAATAATCTGAGAATAATTTTTATATATTTTGGAATAATGGCATCTTGTCCTTCTATGGTGAAAATTTCATGTCAAACAAAGCTTGCATTGCAAAGTTATTGCAATTTGCGTAAAAAGAGTCAAAATCAGGTTTGTCCACGGGGCAAGTTCACATCGACACGGGTGCACACAACAAGCAATGGTTATAATATCTGTCTTAATTAGCTGATTGGTTTTGCATTACTGATTAGATTTAAAATGTGATGAAGGAACAGGCGTCGAGATCTCTTCTTAGGATGAGTTCTGCATTTATAGGAACAGTGTTTGCTGCAGAACTCCCTGTTCAAGATCCCGCTATTTTCTTTATCCCTGTTCAAAACAGTACCAAAGGGGTGAAACTTTGTTCTAACTCTTTAAATAGTCTTTGTAGATATGTGTATTAGGAAAGCCTTTCCTAATCGACGTGTACCATCTAAACAGACTATTTACAAAGTTAGCTTAGCCGGCCGCGTAGCTACCAGTTCTAAAAAACCATTCATCAATGAAAGTTCTCTCCCGACTTGTGAACTTAGGCTCCTCTTACCGCCTTACAAACCAACATTATAAATGAAACGACCAAGCACATGCACTGCCTTTGCCGATTTGAACTTCGCGCCCAATAAATTCTTTAGATTATTATGGAAGTATACCGTACTTATGTTATTGTGATGCATGCATGCATGTCAAAAGTACTCTCAGTCAATGATATGCACCTTTAATACGATGATGATAAGCATCAACATCATAAAGAACTAAAAACCATGCTGATTGTTATGATTCTAGTGAACATTAAAGTATTCTCGGCAGTGGAAAAGTGGAATTTGGCGTTTTTTGCGCAAATGTCAATAACTTTGCAATGCAAGCTTTGTTTGACATGAAATTTTCACCATACACGGACAAGATACCATAGTTTATGAATATTTAAACATTATTCTCGAATTATTTTCCAATTTCAAGTTACGTGACATTGAATTTCAATGACGCTTTCATTGGTCCACCCTGTATATCATACTCCATGCTATCAAGGTTGACAAACAATTTTTTAATGTTTTATGTACAGGTGAAAGAATCAGTTTTTTCAAAATTAAATAAGGAGCAAACATAATACAGAAGCAAGGCCTGTGTTAAAGCTCAACTAATATGGTTGACCATAACGTTGTCATTGTACATGTAGTCTGGATAAAGAGGAACCACAATGTAAACAAAAATCCAGAGTCCAGGGCGACAGGGTCTCTCAAGCACAGGTTTTGCAATTACTCAATTACTGTAAAGCCCTGTATCCTGGATTTATGTTTTGTATTTTGAGCAAGGAATATAATAATTTAAACCTTGAAGTATGCAGCAAGCAATCAAACTCTGTTACAAGATCCATTATGATAGCATATCACTTAATAAGTTGTATTCTACAACATTGTAAACAGTGCTCGATTTTACACTTGCACATATGGGTGTTTATTTATAAAAGGGTACCAACATGTGACATTGGCAATTTTGACCCTCAAACCAATATTTGTATTTAACTTTGAAAAATAATTTCCCATGTTGTGTAATTTAATATCATTTGATTATGTGGGATGTTTCAAGCATAAAAATGATGAAACTCATACAATTTTCTGCCAAAAGGGTCAAAAATCAAGGTTCACAATGTAACAGGGGACACCAAAATGCATTAACTGGTTTATATCACATTTCATTATATTTTAACATGAATTTTTATTCTAATCTTATTATGTGACCAAAATGTAACTTAAATTCACAAACATTCCACCAATTGGCTCAAGTATGCTTATTTTATATGAATATATCTTAAATGTAAATATCACAATGTAACAGGGGACACCAAACATGTTTTGCCCGATATTTCTAAAATATTGAAGTAGATTGAATAAATTTTACCAAAAACTTGCCAACAGCCATAAAAATAAGGTAAATATGATGAGTTTAATAGAAATTTCTTACGACAACTTGAAAAAAAATGATATCAATCTTTGATCACGTGGAATTTTAGGGGACACCAAAGAATTTTTCAAAAAATAAAAATCAAGATATTTCAAATCTCTCAAATCTCTGGGCTTCATAACTTTCAAATATGTTTAAAACTACCAGAAATGCACAAAAATAACAATGAAAATAAATGATACACTGGTTGGTCAGAAAATTACAGCCATATTTATCTATCACAATGTAAGCAATTTCAGGGGGACACCAAATGTTACATTGTGAAGGCAGATTTCAGAATGATGGCATATCAACAATTCAGGAATTTTGCTCCAAATTTCACATTAATATAAGAGATTGATATGTTTACTTGCTATAAAATCATCAGGAATACTCTTATCAGCTTATTTACTGAGATAAGATCATTTATATTTCACATGTTTTAAATGTCACACTTTTTTGTTGAATTTGGTGTCCCTGTTACATTGTGAAAACGTACATATTTTGTGTATAAAGATAAAACGGCACATGCTTCATTATGTTTTTGGGTTTCAAAATAAGGGGTGTGTATAACCCTTTAATTCACACACCATCAAATTAATCTGAACATAATTACCAATGAGTAATTCCAGCTTTGAAAAACATCACTATGTAACAGGGACACCAAAATCCATTGGACCCCAGTTATAAAGAAACACCCATATGCAAGTACTTTTTCTTGGTGCAAGTAAGATTTTCTAGCTACTTGCACAGGTGCAAGTGACTTTGCAGTCACTATTTTTGATGCAGCGTATAATTTACACAAAACAATGTTGTAATTTTTTTCTTCCATAACTCAAGCCATTTTGTGAATTAATTTACTTAAATGGGAGATATTAAGGCAATGCTACCAATAACCGATAACTGGGGAGACTTCCAATTCTTTCGTAGAGATTTCGGAATTCCCAGCAATGTGATTTTATATCAATTTTTGTCAGTTGATTATTTAACCATAAATTTTGTGCAAGTATCTTTTTGAAACTACATGCACAGGTGCAAGTATATTAAACCTTTTTTGCTAAAATCGAGCACTGATTGTAAATTAGTGTTTTTGTAAATTGTCTTAGAGACCAGCAATAATTGATAAGAATTGATTTAGACCAAATCAATGCATATTAATATATTTTGTGCTTGACTCATTCATGATTTTGGTATTATTTTTGACTAATTTTGTTGCCATCACATGGAAAAACATTGAACATAAGTTTATCTTAATATTCAATTCGTGAAATACAGACTAATTTATTTCCTTAATTTATTTTCGTTAATTGGCTGCTTGCTGCATACTTGAAGCAAGATTAATAGAGTAAGAGTATAGTGTCTTATGGTTCTAGGTAGTCAACTACTGGTTGAGTTTTAAAATTATCTCCACAAAAAATCAAAGAAATGTGAAGCTTTTTTTCGCTCTTTCTACTGTGCAACTTAAAGATATATGGGCAAAAAGGTGACACATATATACGCCACTCATGCTGGAGATTTAGAAGTACGCCACCCTGGAAAAAATCGAGTACAATTCTAGTACACATTCGAGAACAATTTAAGTACAATTCGAGTACAAATTTGTGTACTCGAATTGTACTTAAATTGTACTCAAATTGTACTAAAATTGTACTCGAATCTGTGTTCCAAATTTGCACCTCAGGAATGTGTACTAGAATTGTACTCGATTTTTTCCAGGGCAACCATGCTGGAAATTGAGTAAACATTATTTACCACCACTTCCAGGTAAACAGCCACCTGTGGGTTTCAAGCAAAAGCCAAACATGGACTTATTAATTAGTTTAATGTAGAGAGCTTGAGTATTCTAATAATCGTTTTAATTTTCGCGTTTGTGTTATTTTTTACGGGTGACTCGTGTGCGTTTATTCCTGATGCACTTAGAAAAAAGGAGCAAAGTGAATGTTGACAAAATTAATAATAATAATACACACCATTTATAGAGCGCCTTATACAACTGTTTCAAAGCACTGATGCCTATTATTACGCTGCCGTCAGGAAACTGTCACAATCATTTCACATTCACCTAGGAGTCGCTGGCCAAGCGCACACCCTATCTGAACTTAGATTGTAATGTTTCCCATAAGTATAACAGCTTCCCAATAATGCTTGGGTAGACGAAGCAATGAGGATTAAATGCCTTGCCCAAGGACATAACCCGTTGGGCGTAGCGGGGCTCGAACTCACGACCTACTGATTCGGAGTCCTGCTCTATTCCACTAGACCACACGAGCTCCACAAAATTTATGTCTATAAAGGTACATGTCAAAAACATTAATTGGACTCTGATTTCAGTGGCTGTTAGCTTTTAAAGTTGACCAATTTAGACAAGAACGTAATGTATTTCAATGGAGCAAATTAGCGATATTTGAGATTCTGTAGCAGAGATTGAGAATCCCGTAACGGCTGACGGGCCGACGTTGATCTCTTCTCTTATCATGACCTTGAATGACCTCAAGACAAAGTCAAACATTTTCTGGCGGTATAATATCACCCAACAAAAACAATGTAACATTCATTTGCACTAAATGCTGGACGACCAAACTGGAACGCAACACACAGAGTGTCTACATTCTATTTTTGCTTTCTGATTGGCTAGATGACACACAGAGTGTATGAATTCCTGATAATGGTGTCATGGTACATGCATGCATGATAAATTGGCAAGAATGACTATTACAGTTCCGGTACACTTCAAGACTCTCACATTAGTAGGTACAGCTAATTCTATAATGCTTAGTTTTGAAATCAACAAAAAGAAAATTTGAACAAAAGAAAATGCTATGCACATTTTAAAAATAACTAGTGGCATTATAGCAGCAAAGAGGCAGAATTGAATGTGATTTGCTTTGGTACAAAATTCTTTATTTAGGAGTGTACACTGTAGCATGTGAGATGTGTAGCAATGGGGAATTGGGGATGGCTATTTGGACAGATGACCTAGATAGCAGTAATGCATTCAACATTTAAAATACAGCTACTTTTCTGCCTTATATTTAGGGGCCTTCAAATACAGTTTGGAGTTATAATTTTGTAGGACTGGTAGGTTGGATCTACTTATTCCTTTTATAAAAATGTCTAATCACTCACATGCATATTAGCTGAATATTATTGAAAAACATCAAGGGAAATGAGCACTCATTTTGACAGCTAAATCTTGCATTGCCGCTCATCCAGGGGCTAGTTATTGTACCCAGTCATTTTATGGCTGGGTGTGTAACACACCCATGAGTAACATTTAATTTCATCAATGTCTTTGATTATTTTCCATATGAAATCAACACTTGGGACACAAAAACACTTTATCATCAGATTTTGGTTCCTTTGTAATTTTACTTAACCCTAACACTTGCATAACTTCCATCAACTTGCTAGGGTGTTGTCATCATTCAACAATATCCAACAACTTTGATATTAGAATGTGTCCTTGTTGGTCCTAACCCAACACAACCAAACAGTTACAGATCCTGTTGGGTTGAGTCCAACAGTCTCATGAAATATATTTTACTTTGTTCCCTAAACCAAGATATCACTTCAAGATGGGACCCAGCAATATCCAACACATTTAATACATGCTGCTTTGTGACAATACCTAAGTCACATCCATGCCTGAACACATCCCAACAACATTTTGTGTAGCTGGATTTTGTTGGACTGATTTTGTTAGGATTATACAATAAAACAATTGACATTTTGTTTAAATTTGTATAGCATACAAGAATGTAACTTGTGGTAAGTGATGACTTACAACTCTGTTCTTGCGTCATTTCCTTCACACATATTTGGAGTAGGCCAATATCATTTCCTATTACCTCTTGAATTGGATCCTGTTCTAAATTTCATTATTTCTCTTAAAATGTTATCTCAAATTAAAAAAATGTATCATAATATGTAATAAAACAGCTGGCTTTTCATTTCCCAAAATAATCCTGCAATTATCAGGGTGTGAGAGTCATGTGATTTAAAGAGAGCTGAAAAAAACTGAAAATAGTGACAAAATGCCCAAAACAGGCTGAAAATGAAAAGCTCAAATTAGGACTCTTTTGAAAGCATTAAAAAAGCTGAAATCAGCTTAAAAGCTGAACACACACCCCTGAATTAAACCAGGGAAAAATATGACCCTAGTAAGTAAATAAACCAAATATTTTAAATTAAAGGGAAATACATGTAGGATAAGTTCAACATCACATCCACACTTTTTGTTTTAAACATTACAAAAATTTGCATTGTGAAGTGTAAAAGCAATAGAACAGTTTTTACTTTCACAAACAGTATGTCAATAGTGATACTACTGGTAACCTTGTTCATATCATGGAAAAAAATGCTTGTACTGCACCGCAATTGCAAAAAAAAAAAAAAATTGTCACCCATGAATTTATAAGGCCATGCGTTTTGAACTCGACACCCAAAAAGGGTGGTGGAGTCACATTTTTCACTGTGGTTGTTTAGTTTTTTTTATGAATCTGTATATTAGATATGGCAGTAAATTTGGTATCAAATGAAAGCTGAAACATTAATTATTAAGTATGGAAAGTTTCATTGAGGTATCTTGAACATAGGCAGAATGGCATTCAATTCAATTGACGAAGTCGGGGGTGGTGGAGGAAGTGGTGCATGAGGAAGCGGTGCGCTATGTACAATCTCTATGGGAAATGTAATTTTTAGTGCCTTGAAAAGCAAATATGTTGATATTTTCTTTAAAAATCAATGTTTTTCAACAAATTTGGTATCAATATAGAGCTGACAGTATTATCTTTATGTTTATATTGTAAAAAAACACATGGCCATCTAATTAATACTGTAAATTTAACATTAAAAGTGTTTACACCATGGATAATTGATGCCTTTTACATAGCCGACTACAGTAACATGCCAAATTTTACTTAGCGCTTCATGTGTCCGTCTTCTTTTAAGCATATAATTATAGTCCCCATTTAGTAAAAGTATACATTTTCTGAAAGGAAATTTAACAAGGAATTCAAAAATGCAGTACAAAACAGTATCAGATGTAAGGTATTAATACTATACATGTTCCTCAAAGATTTTTTTTTGAAAATGTGAACAGATTTTATCAAAATTTTGGTTGATATTTCCATTTTTATCCAGATATTTGCTTCAGACAATTATATATTGCTATAAAGCTCATACATTGAGCTTTATGAAAATAACAAACAAATTGAGATAGGGCAATCAGAGAAAAAAATTGATATGATTTTTCAGTATCACTTTTTGTTCAACTTTTGTGTCGCTTGAATGAACACTACATTAGAACCTTACATGTTACACTGTTTTTTATTGCATTTTTGGATTCCTTGTTAAATTTCCTTTCAGAAAATGTATACTTTTATCACCATGGGGGGTTTAGTTGTTGAGATATGACTGAAAGAAGGCGAACACATCTCACTCATAGCAAAATATGGCTTGTAACGAAAATTTGGCGAGGTTAAAACGCATGGCCATAATGCAAAAACTCAACATTTCCTAAAATGGTAACATTTGGATAGGCCTATAAACAAGGAAACAGTATAATATATCTCACGGCCAAGGGACGGTTCTGTTTAAAGTCGGCGCCACAATATTCTTCAGACGATGTAAACTGGATGTAAATAATCTAAACATCCTGAGTACAAGGCCAAATGTTTATAAACGCAATTGGTACCCTGCAATTGGTGGTCACGTGACTGATATTGTCCGAGGAATTTTGGAAGAGACTTAATTTAATTTCAGATCACTTCGACTTCGTGCGTCAACAGTAACAACACTCACTGACAACAGCGTGAGCACAATCAAATTCAACAAATTGAACAAATCACAACCCACACTTTATTAAAGCAGGAGCCTAACAATTAAGCATCGGCAAGATCGAGAACGAGTGACAATCAACTCTGAGATAAATTAAAACATTCCATTATCCGCGTGAAGCGGATACATGGATGATTCATTATCATGAGCTGTGTTTGTTTACATCACGTACTACTACTGCACTGTTACAGTAAAGGTCTGCAGATTTGGGGAGATGGGTGTGTACACATGAAGTCGGTCTACCTCCTCTGCAATAAAATTAAAGCAATATACGAACCTGAAACAACCATGGCCTCATTAGGACCTACTGTGTAACAATTTCCCATGATGTTTTTAGTGTACAAGTAATTCAGAAATCACTATTTTATTATAAAATTGCCCCAACAGCGAAGAGATTGTTCACCAGGTACCAAAAGATGGCGTTCAGTGACGTCAGATTGTTTCAAGAGAGGGCGTTTTTTATCTTGTAAACCAGTAACCTGTAATAGTAACATACGTAAAGCGCATGGGCAAACTTTTACTCTTCAGTCGGAAGTTTAATACGAAAGAAAGAAAATCCCGCGGGGGGTTCTTAAAAAAAAAATTGTGCAGGGGTGTGCCACGCAGACTTCGCGATAAGAAACCGTTCTCTAATCTCTATACCTAAAAAGGCAATTTTGCAACCCTTCACCAGACTTTTTTCCTCAAAAAAACACCCAATTTTGGCCAATTGGGTGCTTCAAGACAATTTTCCCAAAAAACACCCAATTTTCCATTTGGGCGCATTAGGTCTGTGACGAAAATTCCCCCATCCACCTAAAATTGCGAAATTATACCCCGAAACCGTGGCACATACCAGTATATCAACCTAATGTGAGAATCGGGATATTTTTTGTAAGGGTCTGTGCCCGACCGCGATTCATAAACTTCTAGCCTGAAATGAGCAATAAATATTTCAACGCTGCTCCATATAAGTTTTACACTAAATTTCGTTCCAGCTGATTGTTTTCTGACTTAAAAGTTCGATGTCTGAGAAGACAGCAAAAACGCGGGAAGATCATCACAACCAATCAGGACATATTTTATATCATTAGAAAAAGTTTGAATAGATCCACCGAAGCAATCGAAAAAGGGCAGACAGGCTAATTGGCGGTTACATTTGTAGCGACATGTCCCTTCCAAATAGCTGAAAATCAGTGCCCATTTTGCCATTGAAAAACAGATTTTTGAGGATATTTTAGGTCAAACACGCGGGCACTTCTTAATAAGAAAATGTTTTGAAGATTAAGATTTTTATGATAAAGTATACTTTAAAGATGACAATACCGAGCGAAGGCATTAACTTTTTATCAAAATAAACTCATAGTGACAGAATGATAGAACAGCGACTGCAAAATTAACAGCTGTCTCGCTGCATGTGCTTAGGCGTGTAAACTTTACATTGAGCAGATGCACGGGACTTTTCTATATGTCAGGCGTTCCGCGATCCGCCGGGCCAGTGTCTTTGGCCCGCCCCGATCTAGTCTCAATCTCAAGTTCTCAAATCATCGTATTCTAATAGACAGCATTCCGCTGACACTGAGTCGTGCTCATTAGGTATAGCCCCAATTTGTGGTTTGACATACTTGAAAACTGACCCTTAAGGGGGCAGGGCACTGATTGCTTCCCACCCACTGTTACTAATGTCACATCAATTAAGGGGTTTTCTCTGAGATGCAGTTGCCTACGACTGCGGGATAACGATTTTTTTCATAAATAGTAAAAAATCAAAAAAATGTTTGCATCCGTTTTGCGTGCTCAAATTTCAATGCACACTGAACGCATGCTTTACT
>JXSR01S021760.1:30865-42127 GCA_000969725.1 Ophiothrix spiculata | reverse complement strand
TATCTCTCCTTTGCCATATTTCTCACTCAGAGAAATTTGGAATGCATGAGTAAAACACAGACTCCATAGGAACAATTTCATTTTTTTAACCAAAATATGTACAAATACCGTGTAACGGCCCATATATGTTTTATTTCAAAAATGTCACAAATGTTACCAAAAAGTTACACCAAAATGTCACAAACGTTACCACACAAAATATTGGTACAATGCAAGTCTGGAAATGACCAGCTAATATTTATTTTAAGCTATTGACAAATTGATCCGTTTTGTGTTCTAATCCAGGTGTATTCCTGCCAGGCTTGATTCCCCCTGAGGAGTGTCGAGGCAAAGATGGCAAACTCAACAAGCCACTGTGTGTAGCTTGGAGCAGTTCTGGTCGCAACCACTTCATTGCACTAGTAGGGGTCAAAGGTAGGTCATTATACTATGATCATGACTCAAATGTCTTTATTGAAACGTATCAAGGGCTGAGAGCAACAAGCTTAAAGGTTACATGAAAAGAAAAAATCAAGTAGTTTTTATAAATTTGTTATAACAAAAGTGAGTGGAAAACAACATCATACAATTCCAATTATGCACAAATAGTAAATGATGCTTATAAATGCTTTCAAATATACCGCCTCACAAACCTGTATTTGACGACCTCGAAAAAACAATCTCTGTGCACTGGGTGAGTGAGCAAGGTCAGATGCATATGTTAGTGAATGAAGAGTTTCATAAGACCCTGGAATACACACCCAGTAAACTATTATATGTATTGTTTATTATCCGTGGATCTCGAAAATCTCTGTACACTTACCCACATCATCCTACCTTGCTTCATACTAGTTGTTGCTTTGTACTTTTTGCCTGTACAATTTACATTATCAAAATACCAGAAGATACAAAGCATGACGCGACATCGAGACAAAGCTATCGAGGTATGTAAGCATCATAGTTGAGCAGTTCAGATATAGATCATTTTTTGAGGTCATCAAAAAGGCGCTATGTTTGAAAGTTTTTTAGTATTGTTGACTATTTATGCTTTGTTAAAATTTTACATTGGTGTTTTCCACTTAGTTTTGTTATAACAAATTTGTATATGAAGCTATTTATATTTTCTTTTCCTGTAACCTTTAAGGCAACAAGCCCTAGAACATAAGGTTTCAATACCTGGTGATGCTTTAAAGATAATTCATTTATTCCACATGTGTATATAAGACCATTCATCCATTGATAGGTTAATTTTTAAATTTAAACTTTAAAATTAAACTTTAAACAAAACCCCTCATCATGAATCATGCCCCTATCCAATGCCTAGCATATTTGTGAGGTAATCAAACTCAAGACTATTTTCTTGATTTTCAATTGCAAATACATGTAGGATTAATATGTAGGTCAGGGTTCTGGATCTTCATTTGGTCAATATCTCATATCCATGTTTGTCAACAACGAATGGGACAGCCACATAAAACAAAGTCAGCTCATAATCTTTTATATGATAAATACATTTGTCATTTAACTTTGACAGTGTATAGTCGAAATTAATGCAATTAAAATCTGTCCAATTCCTAAATCATTTATTTTCTCAAATTATTTTCTTTTCTCTGTGCTAGGCCGCCCTCTACCTAGACTACCACATTGGATGCTGACCAAGGCGTGGGGCATGCCACATGAGTTGATTTCAACATACATCGAGTTTGATCAAGATAATATGTGTATCGTAGGAGGAGACAGAGCTCTGCAGGTAAGAAATTATTAGGAAAAAAGTAACAGAAGTTTCTTTTGTAATGGTTGAATGTATGCCCGTCTTCTTTCAAGCAATTTGACAAATCTGTATGCGTAAAAGAAGTTCCTGGTTTGGAAGTTAGACTTGGTCAACTGATATTGCAGTGAGAAAAACTAGCAGTCATTTAACAACTGACATATTTGTTCTTTATTAAATGACTGCTAGTTTTTCTCACTGCAATATACAGGCATGAGAATCTTCCTGTTTAATCAGGAATTCCTTCTTTTTTTTTGTTGCCAAATGTATGTATTTTCGTGTTTTTTACCCTATATTTTCCAGTTCTTTCCACAATTTTCCTGTTTTTTCATGAAATTTCATTCTCATGCCTGAATATAAGGTATACGCTGTATGCAGCGCCCCAAGGAGGAGCATTCGCACAGGGGATTAATGGCTTTTACGTAACTATCAAACCACAGCATTAGAGTTACGATTCTAGCTCAAGGAAGCGGTAGATCTAGACATGGTCCGAACATCAAGGTACAGGTCCGACTGGGGCTCATATCTGGTACCTCTGTATTAAGAGTCCCGTGCTCTAACCACTCATAGCTACCCAATTTTAAAGATCAAACTTAAAAATAACACATAAATGTGCAATATTTGGAAGAAGAAAACACAATTTACAGTGTTTTAAAAATCACCTAAACCAAGTCTAGCTTGAAACCAGATCTAAACCTTAAATCTGTTTTATGCATATATTATACTTTAAGAGTTTGTAGTAAGCTTAACCCAGTCTTAAAAGGAATAATTTGTTTCTGTGGAGTTTTGAATAGTGCGCTTGATTAAAAACTGAAAGAGTGTATCAATACCGGTATAAATAGAAAGCATTAACCACCCTTCGTTTGACAAGCTGTTAATGTTATTTATATCTTTGTTTGTGTTTTTTGTAGGATAAATACATCCAGCGCTTAGCAACAGCCATGGAGACGGTGTTTGTAGAAAAGTATGGAGTTCATCCTTCAGTTGTTGCTGACGTCCACCATTATATCTACAAGAGAACAGGTTAGTTGCTGTTTTGAACTCTTGTCTTTGAATGTCTGTGGTTGAGCAGTAATTATTGTACCTTGCGCCTATTGTTAGTGTCAGTTATTTTTGAGCATGTTCTCAAACCTTTGAGTGTAGACGCAGACTGTCGCCATCTTAAAAAAATTGTTCACTCTCTTGAGAGACTGCTGCATAATGTAGCATCTACTGTAACAGGTTCAAGAATTGAATACAAAAACAATAAAATCTTAGTTTAAACGCCTGTCCTGGCATAAACCTTTTCAAAACACGACTTTCCGAGAATTCCTGAAGCCGATTTTACACTTTCCGGCAATTGCCGACAGAAAAAGTGACTCACTAACACAATACCCAGAATGTTACGTCCACGTTCACATTAACTGACTGTGTACGAATTATGTGAACTTGTAATTAGGGTTAGCACTAACGAGTCACTTTGAGTGTGATCGCCCTGATGTATCTTGAAATCTTAAGCTTAATCACCCGATTTCAAATGGAAATTTCACTCTTTGTGTCAGTGAGCATATGGTACCACCAGCCAAAAGTTGTTCAGAATTAGTGCATCTCAATAATGTATGGGTCTGGTTATATTTAATTTTCACTTTTATTGCACTGAAAATGCGAGCAAATTTTCTGAAAAATTTGTTTACAAAATCGTACATACTAATGACTTGTACGTGATTGGTTGAAAAAATAGCTACGCGGTCGATGTTCCAGAGATTTCCGAATGGATTTTGAAAAGGTCTATATTATTTGCAATTTGTCTTCTGGTCTATTCTTGATTTTGTCAAAATTTTGCTCTTCTTTTTCTTCGGCTTTTTTATATTTATGCGTGACACTTCAGAACTCTTAGTCATTGAAATCTGTACATCTGGAGCCCATTGCATGTCGCAATTGATGTGGTTTGCGGATGACATAATATTCACACATGTGTCAAGTCAATATTTATGCTCACCAACTAGCAACTGAGATTATTTGTATACCTCAGCTCCGAGGGCAATAACAATATTGCTGCTTAAGAGCACACACGACTAATTAAATCTGTATTCAACCCTGTACAAAACAGCTTCCAGATCAAGGTGGATTTCTCGTCTATAAAGCGACTGGTTGTTTCAATAAATCATGTGTTATGTGTGTGTTAATTTATAGATTTATCTGAAGATCATGTTCTTGGTGAGCCTACAAGTTCAAAAAAACTATATGGTAACCTTGATAATTTTTTGCTAGGCTCTCATAAAGTTACAGCAGGCTTTTGGGCAGTGTATATCAAACCCAGCTTACCTGTTTCTCTACAAACTTAAAATACACTAAAAAATCTGATAGATACAACAAAATCAGGGGGATTTTTAGCCACTCTGGTTTGTAATAAACCACAAAACAGGATCATGATGATATTTTACCAAAACACACAATTCGATGTTTTGAAGACTGCAACCAAACAGGCATTATTTCACGTGCTGCCTATTCTAGTTGATGGAATTATTTAGTGGTGTGTGTCCTGAAGTATCGATTCCCTTTTTTAACATCCTTAATATTAATATCCCCGACAGGTGTAGTTGGCATGCAACAGGATATAATCATTGACAACACCAGGAGAGCAGTCCAAGACCATCAGCTGTACAGATGCCTCATGTGCAATGCAGTCTCACAGATAGAACCTCAACATGTACCACAAGAAAGGCTTGGCCCCGGAGGAGATATCTATGAAGTAGCAAAGAAGTTGTATAAGAAATTGGACCCTACTAAGATGTACTCTCTACCGGCCCAAGGTTAGTACCGTAGGTAGAACCTCAACATGTACTACAAGAAAGGCTTGGCCCCGGAGGTGATATCTATGAGCTAGCGAAGAAGCTGTATAAGAAATTGGACCCTACTAAGATATAATCGCTACCGGCCCAAGGATAGTATCGCAGGAAAAACTTCAAACCTTACCACAAGAAAGGTTAGGTCCTGGAGAAGATATTTATGAACTAGCTAAGAAGTTGTACAAGAAATTGGACCCTACTAAGATGTACTCACTACCAGCTTAAGGTTAGTCCCGCTGGTAGAACCTCAATACGTACTGCAAGAAAGGCTACAATCCTCGCAAAAAATCTTGGAACACCCGTGTTTATTTTAAGCGTAAGTGTACCCCTGCTCCCCCGTTCAATGTTGCGGCATTGGAAATCCGCGTGATTTCGGTGTCGCAACATTGAATGATGGGGAAGGGAAAAGTAGCCTAATGTTAACAACTACTCATTGGACTTATTGATTTAGTTTTGCAGTTGTGTGCACTAAAAGTGTTCCAACAACTTTTTGCGAAGATTGTAGGTCCCTGAGGCGATATCTATGAAGTAGTGGAGAAGTTGTACAAGAAATTGGATCGTACTAAGATGTCCTCTCTACCTGCCCAAGGTTAGTAACGTAGATAGAATCTCAAAACGTACCGCAATGAAGGCTAGGTCTTGGAGGCAATATATATGAACTAGCAAAGAAGTTGTATAAGAAGTTGGATCCTACTAAGATGTACTCGCTATTGATCCAAGGTTAGTGCCAAAAATAGAACCTCAACGTGTGCGGTGCCTCAAGAAAGGCTAGAGCCCGGAGGCGACATCTATGACCTAGCTAAGAAAAGTTGTATAAGATATTGGACCCTGCTAAGATGTACCCGCTACAGGCCCAAGGTTAGTACAATTGTTCAATTTATAAAAGCCTTGAATCAATCTAAGTTAATTTATATTTTTCTTGCAGATATCACCTGTACCTATAATCCTGTCAAAGACGTCCTTGTAGCAACTCCTAAGCCTCAGTCTGTGCAGTGTGCATGGTGTCAAGGGTAAGAACTACTTTGTATACTTCTTATATGATGCCAATAAAGAACAAGATTTTAAAACAAATTATTCAATCATTTTTTCAGGGGATGTTGTCTCGTTTTGGACAACCTCAACTAACGTTACTGATGGTAATGATGTTAGATAAGTATTCCTCATGTCTCCTTGATGGTTACAACATGATGCTCAGATTCCCCCTGTATGAATCACACCCGAATTATCTGATACCGGCCTGGAATACCCCACATCTCAGTTCTATTCAAATTTTATCAGGTGTAAAACGAAGTGACAAAATCGCTTTTCAGTATCAAAGTGATTACGTAACTCACCCAGTTACAGGATCACTGACAACAGTTAGTGCAATACTTTTGTGTGGTGATCAGTTCATTTCATCTTTTGTCAAGTTTGTTACGTGTAATCTGATTATCACCCAGATACCTGAATCACACTGTCTGGTTTGGAACGATCCATGTATGGGCTAAATGTACGTAATGAGGTTTAAGGGGGCTTAAGAGGTTAGTCTTTATTTGGAAGGAAAGTAAATGGACTACATAAGAGGTGTATTACAAAAAATAAAAAGAAACTATTGAAGAAATGCAAAACAAGAATGATACAGATGCATGTAATGGTACATAATCCACAAATGAAATTATAGTTTAATAGATAAACAAACTTGAAGATCTTTCAAAACTTTCAAACTACTGTAAATGCCAATATTCTCGCTCGGCTCTTGAATCATTTCTTGCATTTTATTTTTTGCGGTCGTGATATTTTTTATGTGCGGCGGTATGTACATACCACTTTTGGCGGTACATTTATTTTCGCGCAAGGCGAACTGAAAAGCGTGAAAATGTAGCGCAACAAGCAATCAGTCTCTGTTACAAGATCCAATGCATATCCCATCTATTCTGCAACATTGTGAACTGGTGGTTTTGTGTTGTGTAAGAGACTAGTTATGATTGATTAGGATTGATTAACCAAATCACTCTGTATTAATATTTTTTATATGAATTGTTCATGATTTTGGTATAATTTTGGATTAATTTTGTTGTTAACACATGGACAAACATTGAACACGATTTCATGTGGATATTCAGTAAGATTTCATTCGTTGTTATGATTTGAGAAATACAGACTAATTTCCCCGTATGGTCACATTGGTTTATGTGTGTTAATCAACTGCTTGTTGCATTCTTCAAGATTTACGGAGTATAGTTTAACATATTCTTGTCCTATTTGTTTTTCCAGAAAGCAGTTAAGACTAGTGCGAGCTGATGGCACTGTGCTGTATGTGAATGGCGACAGAACCTCAACCCCAGCCCCCAAGACAAGATGCAATTGTGGTTATAAGCACTACTGGGATGGCAACGAGTATGATAACCCACCCTCAGTGTGAGTAGAGGCTATTTTTTGCAACAATTTACGCCATGTTTCAATCTGTATCCAGGCTTGCAAAGCAGTATTCAGAAAAATAGCCAAGGCTTAGAATATTTTTAGGGATATGAGGGCTATTTTAAGTATTTTTCAATAGGCCTACAGTTATTACAGCAGGGTTATTTTGTTGAAACATATACAGCCGGCATCCCTTGCTTACTTTGAGTCCTGACAATTGTTAGTCCAGCCTTGAAAAATTTCATCAAGTTAGTTGAATAATTAAGTTAGTTAAAAGATTCTCAAAGCATATCAAGCATAAATGACTCCTTCTGAGATTCTGGTGTTTCTAGATGTTTCTTGGGTGATGTGGTCACCATGTGTGGTATGTTGAACACAAATGATGCCTTCTGAGATTCTGGTGTTTCTAGATGTTTTTTTGGTGATGTGGTCTTGCTCATTGTGTGTGGTGTGTTGAACACAAATGACGCCTTCTGAGATTCTGCTGTTTCTAGACGTTTCTTTGGGGATGTGGTCACCGTGTGTGGTGTGTTGAACACAAATGACGCCTTCTGAGATTCTGGTGTTTCTAGATGTTTCTTGGGTGATGTGGTCATCGTGCGTGGTAGTCATACTTGATTCAGATCCCGAATCTATTTGTATCTGCAGGTGATGCATCTGAGCATCGTGTATATCCCATCATGCATTGCTTCCTATGGGAAATTTTGTACAGGAAGTCATGTGAGTAGTTAGTGATGAAACATGCCCAAAATGCATTTCATCACTAACTACTCACATGATTTCCCATACAAACAATAGGAAGCAATGCATGATGGGATACACATGATATCTTCTCTTCATCTGAGCTATGAGCAATGAGGTGGGTGTGGTTTTCTGAATCATGAATACATTCATATGACCAAATCATACAGGAACCATGTAGAAACATCTGAACTGGATGCGATCACATCAGCCATCATGTGTCATTAAAAGACCAAAGTTAATCATTGAATATGGATATATGTGACCCGTCATATCGAAAGGTACCTTAAGGGTCCCATCTCATCTGAAAGCTGAGATTTTAAGCTTTAATATGACACCTTTCTTTTAGTTATTGGATGTTCGGTTGCAAAGTTATATCCAAATTGGCAAAAGGCATCGGGCTGATTCAGAAAACTATCGTTCTGAGAAGCTAGAGTTAAAATGTTTTTGTACTGAGTAAAACTTTATTGGAGACAGGATTTTTATCTTGGTTTTTAACACATTTTTCATATGTTTTGGATGTTGGAACCTGATTAATTTGATAGAATACACTTCAAAGGTAACATTTCAGCCGTGCATATATGGAATAGCTTGCCAGATGAAGTAGTCAGTGACATCTCTGATAATGGTGTGACGCCCTTTAAGAGGAGAGTGCATGCATATCTTATGTCATGTGTTTAAAGCTTTTCCCCAGCACTCCAGTTCTCCTTTTGCTGTGAACCACTGATGGAGATATATGATGGAGATATATATATTGAACCCATGGAGATATCTATCATAGTGCAATACAGCTTATGATAGTCTTTTCTTTTCTATTCTTCATGGGCTATTGTTCACTTCAGCATTTTATTTATTTAAAAAAAAATAGAAATTCAACCTTGGACGTGATTTTTGACCATGCTCAGCTTCAATGGCCCGTATCTCGTAATTTAGTATGCCGACCTTAAGGTACCTTTAGATATGACAGGTCACATATTGTATGATGCCTTTTAATGTCGTGTTCACAACTCCAAACATTTTTGTGATCTTTTCCATAGCTTCCCCGTCAAGATGACTTGGAAAGGAGAATCTGTTACAGAAGATGTTGTATGGTTTCAGAACGAGAGCGACCCGTCATTAAACAGCAATGCATTTGATATAGCCTCGGCGTTAGTACAGAAATACTTCCCAGGGGAGTTTGGCAGCGAGAAGTTGGTTCAGCAAGTGGTTGATACCATACTACAAAATGTAAGTTGTATTTTTTCTAATAAGGCATTGGAGCACAATTAGGCCACAACTTTGTGCGGCTGGCCACAATCTGGCCACAGCTTTTGTATTCCAAGATGGTCACCATATACCTGATTATGCACATCAAAATTATTGTAAAATATTCTTCACATGTTTTAAAAATATCTAGAGGTGCATAATCAAACCTATGGTGGTCATATTGGAAAATCAATGCTGTGACCAGGTTACTGCCAGCCGCTCAAAGTTGTGACCTAATTGTGCTCCAGCGCCTAAATAAGATATATTGGGATTAAGATGTTTAGGAATTAAAAAAGGGGAATCTGTTCTCATTTTGATCACTATCTTAAACAGATTACCATACCTTAATTACAAGTTCGAATGCGTATGCAATCGATTTATGTTAATGTGACCTTTACATTCTTGGTATTGTGCTAAGGAGGCACTTTCTCTGTTTGGAATCGCCGGAAAGCGTAAAATAAGCTTCTGGAATTCTCAGAAAGTTGTTTTTTTGAAAAGGTTCTATAAGGCAGTAGATGCCATCTTGATTGTCACCCACGGAAGGTGAGGTATCGTACCGTCTCAGGTGCTTGTTCAAAACTTCAGACAAGGAGCAATTGAAATAAGATATACACTATGTTTCCACAAAAGGTACAATAACTCTATGTGCAATACCCAAGGAAATCTTATAGGGGCATCTGGATTCACCGCCATCTTGTGTCGCCCATGGAGCAAAGTTATTGTTCCTCAGGATATATTTAGAGTTTGGCCCGATATCTAGACAGATTGCATAAATCTTCACTTGAAGTATATACAGCATGTGCATTTTTTTCATGTGCAAACCATGTCTGCGTTTCAAGTAGCGTGTATTGCGACTTGCTCTGATCAAAGCACGCCAATTTTCCTGCTAATCGTTCTGAAGACTCTAAAGTGTGACACGCGGGGACGTAATGACGGGAGGTAGAATAACTCAACCTCCATGAGCGACAATCCAAGATGACCGCCATAGGGTTTACACAGCAGTCAAAACAAAATGGCCAGATTCCCTTAAAAAATTTCTTTGGCAATACCAAGATGGTGGTAAGCACTGTTTTCCCTGAGAGGTGTTCTTATACAGTAGGACAGCCAGCGGCCTTTTGCGTCAAATTATTATGCGAGGTCCCGCGTAGCCTTACGCAGCAGTTTTGATAATCAAAAATAACCCGAAAAGGAAAATATTTTTCAAAAATATCGTTTTCGAATTTGCATTCTTGAAAACAAATGCTTTGAACGGGATTATGTTGCAAAAACTTTAAATTCTATGGTTATTTAAAATCATTGAGATTGAAAATGTTTTAATACTTGATAATAACATTTTGGCCCAAATTTACTCCAAGAAAACTCCACAGAATTACCTTCAAAACCGATCCAGCCGAAACTGTGTTTCATCTATATTTTCAAAACTACGAGGTGCCCATCTCTGAATTTCTGGAAATATAAAGATCTATTGCTGATCTACAACCTACTCTTATTAGTTTTGTCCAAAATCGATAATTAAGAAAGGATTTTGTTGATATTTATTTGATTCTCAGTATCATGTCGCTATTCTTACCCCATCAGCCTATACTTCTATGGCACTATCTCACAGTCGGCATCCTTTGATCTTGTGTTTTGGCTGTCCTACTGTATACCAAAATACCTAGACTCTTTTTCGATAAGGTTTCAAACTTTTCAACAGAACTTACTTGCAGTCTATGTCGAGGTCAGGAATCGAAATTTGTAACATAATGCGAGAATCCATATCTCACTAAAGTATTTTTGGATTCTCGTATATTTGAAGTTAATGTGACATACACAATTTTTTGAGAATCTAATTGGATTCTTGGAAGTCTCCCTAGTCAGGAGAATCTTTGAGAGAGTGGATTTCCGTCAAATTTCTTACCCTGGAATTTAAACCGATCCTCCTCTGAGTCTTGCTGTAGATGTTGTCCAGGTGTTAAGACCTAGACACTTGTTTTTAAAAAAAAAGGAAGAAGAAAAATTATCCTCAAGGTCAGGCATTCGCAAATAGCGGCGCGTGCGCGTCGTACGTTCCCAAGTGGCGCGCGCGCGGCACCCATAAAAAAATAAATTGTCCAAACATAAAAACAAGATGAACTCCCATTGATCTTAAATATCCAAAATACCGACCCCCATAATTATCATATACCTGCATCGTTACGACATTCAGATTTTGCATCAAACATGAACTTTATCAAGAACAAATTCAGAACAAGGCTAACAAATCAACACCAGGGCCCATATTCATGAAACACCGCTAACTCTAGTTGGCTGCTAACTCTTTGT
>JXSR01S021760.1:16286-26460 GCA_000969725.1 Ophiothrix spiculata | reverse complement strand
ATAAAGTACGCAGAGTGCAGTGGATTTTCACAATGCACTGCGCTTGTTGCGTTCCGGTTTGCGTGGCGGGCGTTTAGTGCGTATGAATGTTTCATTGTTTTTGTCGGGTGATTATTTATTTAGTTCAGAGAAGTTTTGGATTTTGATAGTCATATTAAAGGCCTTATTTCTTTACACAAAAGATACAATATTATTTTTCTGTCGTGTATGAATTAGATTAATAAATTTGCATTCCATAAAATACTCGCGTATTTATTAACCTATAATTAATGCACCTTATGCTGATGTTGTAGCTATCCAGTTTGCTTGACTGTGCCTTGTAAGCAAAGACAGTACTCCAACTTCATGAACATGCAGTGCATTGTTTTTGTATGCAGTGGAGCCTCGTTAACACAAAAACCCTGATAGTACAAAATGATTTTGGAGTCCCATGTGTTGATTTTATGTGGAATGAGTTGGATAACACAACATTCTGATACCACAATCTAAAGTCTTGGGCCCCAGAGATTTTGTGTTATCAAGATTCCACTGTACCTCACTTGTGTCAAGTAAAATGCAGTTATTAAGCTTTATATAACAGCTAAATAAATCTGTATCACTTGATTGGTGCATCTTGGGTCACATGCCATTGGTCATTGGTCCATTTGATAGTAAGTGTCATCAACTGTGCAAAAGTGCCGTGCAAAAATTTTTGATACGTTGCACGGTTACCTTTTTTGGTAAGACGCAACATTAGTCGCGGGCGTTATTTTGAATTGAGTACGTTTGCACAGTCCGTAGGCACAGCATAAGATGCGTCGTTGCATTAAAGCCGGCATGTACAGTACCATATATGTTGTCTCGCTTGTTTTGTTTACAAAGATTTATTTAGCTGTCATATAAAACAAATAATGAATGTTTCTTATTCGTGTCAATGAAACAATATTTCATTTGGTGATAGATCAAATGTCCCATTTAACTCAGCTGAATGAAGCATTTGATCTTTCACCTCATGAAATATTGTTTCATTGACACGAATAAGAAACATTCATTATTTGTAAAATAATTGATTTTCTCTCCATAGAGTTATAAGAACTTGTTATTGGTCCAGATTCGCTGTGGAAGTGATGTAATAATCTAATTCTTTACCCCAGCAACCGTTCCACACATACATGGGTCTTGTAGTATCAATTTGAATTACCTGCACTAGCTGCAGTTGTGTTAACAATAACCCAAGGTCAAATCGTCCCCCATAGCAATATTATTTGATCAGCGAAGTGTATAACGTAGTCTTCTCTTGCGGAGACTATGCAATCAATTGTGAGCTTTGTTTAAAAAGCTTGCACCAATTTGACCAATTTTGACAAAGTTAAAAAGGTGCTTGGGCCAAATTCATGAACTCAGGGAGAATATTGCTAAATAAAGAAAGAAAAAGTACAATTTTTACACATTTTAAGCAACCAGTTGCGCCAAGTTCCTTAGCTCCTGCGCCAATGGCATGCCATACGGCATTAGCAGGAACACTGACCCAGACTTCATAATTACTTCGACAGCAAATTACCAACAGAAAATTGTTTGTGCAGCCAAGTCAGTTTTATCATAAAATTCTACTCAATTGTACTTCAGATCACTATTGCACTAGAGAACAGCCTGACCTATAGTGAGCTACAAGCTAAAATTGATTCGGAACTGCAAGTCCCACCGAATCGGCAGAGGATACGATGTGGATTCCCTCCGAAAGAGCTGAAGAAACCAGAAGAAGGGAAGGAAAGTGAACCGGTACCACTCAAGAATGGAGATAGAGTTATGGTGGAAATTCTAGCTGATCCTAAGAAGCCAAAAGGTAAGAATGGGAAGAAGGGAAAAAAGGTAGAAATATACTTATAGTGGAAATTTAGCTGATCAAAAAACAAGAATGGGAAGAAAAGTAAAAATAGAGTTATGGTGGAAATTTTAACTGGTCCAAAGAAACCAAAAGATAAGATGTATCAGAAAAGGGAAGAAAAATTAAACAGAGTTATGGTGGAAATTTAAACATGCCCAAAGAACCAAAAGGTAGGAATCAATTGGACCAGCTTTGAGCTCAGTTGGAAAGTTGTGTGAAATTTTTAAGAAGCCTAAGGTGGTATTTATGTTAACATGACTTCTAGGTAAGTCATTGGTTTATTGCCATTGTTATAATTTTACCATCACCCTTTCCTTGTAATAGTACAAATTGTCACTGCTGCTTAACACAACATATGCGGCAAGTTTCGATCTCAACTGATATATTCCTTTTGTGGATTCTGCCTTCATTTTATGGAAAAACAAAACAAAAAACTTTGATGTTTGCAATATCTGAGCTTATGGAATTTTTGTATTAGCGATATGTCCATTGCACCTAGATGTTCTTCTGGCTCGCAGCATGAAACAGAATATCTTTCATTTTGCTATATTTCAACCATTACACTTACAAGTCTGTAATGATCTCAATCATCCAAATAATAGAATAGGTTCAAAATAAATTTAATCTATTGGACTATTTTATGTAAGATAGTGATGTGTTACATCTTTATATGGCCGGTGCATCATGTCAAATGCTGTTTTTTCATCAGTAAGTTCAAAAAAGAAGACTACTTTCATGCATATAGTTGAAGCCTATTATTGCTCAATTTCAGAGTCTCCAATGGATATCTCAGAAAGATCATTAATGAAGAGCTCAAGCTTAGATTTAGGAATGTCTGGAGGAGGTGCAATAGACGACCTAACTGTAGCAGAACAAATCATGAGAAATCTGGAAAGGTTACAACAAGGAAGCAATACAAGTAAGATACTTGGGACCCTTGTCTGACTACTATATTTTTCTTTCAATGAAAATTTTGATATTAACTTTTTTCATGGTTTTAAATGTTTCTGGTTTGTTTGTTTTTTCTGCTTAATGAAAATCATTCAGCATTTAACACCCAAAGTCATTCTTTATTTTGAATAAACAAAACTTTGAATGACAATTTTTTTGAAAAATGACGAAAGTATATTTTGAACTTTACTTGCCATTTGAGATTCGGGAAAAAGTGCCATTTTGCATATTTTAAAAATATTTATAGAAAATTTCATGTGTAAATTCATTGTTTGCTTTTAATTTTCACAAGTTTTATGAATGTAAACAAATTTTCTCTAAAATTACAAAATAATATGTCAAAGATTCTGTAAAAACCTTTATTTGTGATAGCTCTTTTCAGAGCCACCACAATCTCTAAGAGGTGATCTGCTTTCAACATTGTTGGCAAGGCACAGCTTTCAGTGAATGGCTCATGCTAGTCATCAGTGAAAAGTGACGGCTCACATGTCTTTATAATATTTATCCTGAAGAAGTCAGAGCTACTCCTAATGAAAGCTTGACAGTTAAAAACTGGTCTGACGGTGAACCCGTTTAAAATCTACCCGTTGATATGAATTCCTGTCGTAAAAGCCTTTCTCAAAAAAAAAAAATTAAAAAATTAAAAAAATCTTAATTTTGCCAAAATACACATACATTTACTTCTTTTCAATCTTTGCATGCTTTTTTTGTAATTTCTCCTCAGCTGATGAGCTAGATATCCAACTCAATGCCCTACCACTCCTTGCCCGACTGACCGGTGTCGATCTGTGGACGTATGCTCAACGGAACCCTCACTTGTTTGAGAACGGAGGATTGTACTACCGCATTGTACAGAGGGACCTGGGACTGGTGGATGGCAAACACTGCACGCTGCCAAATTTAACTGATAAAGTAAGTAGAAATTTTGGCTGCTTACGAGGGGAATGGTGAAAATTATTTCCCAGAGGTGATTTTATTATCCTAAAAAGGTCACCTTACTGGTGATTGTTTAGTCAATGTTCCACGTGGGCTCAGGGGTTTACAAGTTATGACCATAACCTTGAAATGACCTCGGATGACCCAAGGTTACCTTTTTGACCATTGTGAAAATTTGACCTCAAATGACCTTGATGGACATCAACCTTGGGCAAAGGGTTATCCAATGTCCACGTTTGCTCCACATAGAGTCAAGTGATCATAAGATATTGCCATGACCTTGAAATGATCTTTAATGACCTTGATTCAAATGTTTGAACTTGTAATAAACTCAGTCAACTTTTTAATTTGGAAATTTGACCTCAAAAGACCTTTGACCCCTAACTGACTAACTGAAATTGGGTCAAAAGCTATTCATGTTCCAATTTCAATCCATGTGGGGTCAATAAGGGTTCATGAAATATGGCTGTGACCTTGAAATGACCTCAGATGACCTTAGGTCAACTTTCGACCTCAGAATGACCTCAGGTCAACTTTTTCACCATTTTGGAAATTTGACTTCGGATGACCTTTTGACCTTGACTGACATTGACCTTGGGTCAAGGGCTATCCATGGCCCAAGTTTAATCTATGTGGGGTTAAATGTTCATGAGGTATGGATGACCTCGGGTCAACTTTTTGAACATTTTTGAGATTTGACCTCAAATGGCCTTTATGACCTTGACCACGCCCCCAAAAGTTTTGCGGCGCGAGTTTATCCCAAGACCCTTCATGTCACCAAGTTTCATTATCGTAGGCCTTACGGTTCCGAAAATATGCTTCGGACAGCGAACGGCGCACAGAAAAGTGACTGGTATGTTTCTTCCTCACTATGTTCAGGGGAGACAAAAATCAGTCATCGGTACAGAATATTTAGATTTTTGTTATTTATTACCACACCTCTTGAATATATATAAGTTAATAAAGTTTTTTTATTGGTTAAATAGCGGATACGCTTAAAAAGTATTGTATTTTTGACTACTTTCCCTCATATGCCTTAATACTCAAGTACAGCCATGCGAGTATGTGTTTACGCATTGTGCCTGTTGCATGTGTGCCTTCTCCTGTCTCTCCTCTCTATTATCCCCTTATTCCTTCTTTTCCCTTCATCTGCTCATTCTTTATTCTGCTTCTCATTTCTTCCTTCTTCATTCCTCCACTATTAATTAAACACGATAGAATTTTTGATTAAACCCCAGATGATCAAAACCTCCATTGTTTTCTCCTTTTGTTCCAGAAATTCTACTACAATGGGCAGGACGACCATTTGGAACTTTGTCTTGAACCCCGGGGCCATTATCCAATAACTGTTGGTGTTGATGACCCTCAAAACTTTGATGAAATTGCAGCTGGGTTATCCAGTTCTACACACAGGTCAGAAGAGGCTATAGGTCAGGGGTCATCATTGAGTGCAGGTGGTAGTGGTGTCGTTAAGCATGGTCATCATAGGACAGATAAATATGTGGCATTTACTGGACAGGCTCATAAGCTATCTGACGGTGGTGTAAAGAGCCAAGACGTAAGACCAAAAGTACGGAGAGCGAATGAGAACAGCAGGTATAAATCTGATAAAGATAAAGAAAGTGATAGGAAAATTGACAGGGACCAAACTGAAATGTCTGTTTCTGATCACAGAGGTGAATCAGATCCAAAACAGTCCCATTTTGAGGATGAGGATGATAAAGATAATGCCATGGAAACAGATGCTGTGACAATAAGTAGAATAGGTGGTCGTAGTGGGCCCTCCTCCCCGATGGAAATCGAGCATTTCAAAGACTTTCCAGTTGTAAGTGTCGATGTTACAGAAGTCCCAAATCGTGATGAAATGATTGGCGCTACACCACAAGAGAACACTTCAGATGGCAGTTCATCTCTAGTCAAATCTGATATTGGACAAGGGAGTTCATCGCTAGAGGAAGGAGGTAGTTCTTGTTCTACGTCACCAGAGAAAACAGTTTATGTAACAAAAAAGCTTGGCCCGGGGTATACAGTGCTAATGAAACAACCTGCTTCTCAAATGTCAGATTCCAAAAACGAAGTCAAAAATGAGCTTGGTGATGAAACATAGACAGAGATATGTAAAAAAGTTTTATATCTTGAACAATATTCTTCGTTCTCTATTTTTCCATTGATGTTGATGTTTTAACAGATATAAGATATCTACATATTTATTTAGGTCTATGTTGAGTTTTTTATGTTTTTCCCCATGGGAAGCAATATTTACTAGTTTTATTTCCAATGTTGTGTTCAACTGTGTTGCTTTTTGTAGTAGTATACAAATACAATATGATATAAAGAAGAGGAACAGTGAAAATGACCAACTCCTAGGTGTTGTATTAGTGTAACCATATTTCCTGACAAGAAACTTCCTAAAAGTACACCATGTTGTATTTGTTTTACTTTTAATGGTGTTATTCATGCTGCTTTTATACTTATTGTAGCTTTGCAGCTTTGTAACTCTGTCGCTTGCTTCATTTCACACTTTTGCAGCTTTGCAGCTTTATGTCACTTTGAAAGTATGTCAGTATGGATTATTTCAGCGACATACAGCTTTGCCGCTACGATAACTGGAAGCGGCAAGTTTTTGAAAAAAATATACGTCTCGCAGCGACAAAGCTATAAAAAACTACACGAGTATGGAAGCAGCATTAGGCCCTTGTTCCTGAAATGGAATAAAAATCATTGTTTAATAACTGGCTAGAAGAGTTTAAACTATTTTCACCTACATTTATAGATCCAAGAGTCCACCTTCCATGGTCGACTACATTGAATGTGTATTTCACTATCGCATAGCCCATTGCAGCAGATCGCGCCATGAAACCTGTGTTCAAATCACTGTTTAAAACTCACATTTTTCAGCTTGAATAACCTTTACTCTCGCACGCTTAAATACAGTCTAAGTCCGAATATGTCATACAAAATTTATGGTTCCCCTTGGGATTTGGACCCTTGATCCAGTGTCCAGCTATATGCCAGCAATTTCCTGACTATTTATCTCCGCCGTCTGTGACGTATTCGGACTTAAGCTTATTCTTGATTTCTTACTGTAGTACTCTGTATAGTACGTAGGAGGGTAAGGTTTAAAAGTTTATTCATTGGCTGTATATGATATGTCTTCATGAATAATTGTGTTTTTGTAACTTGTATTAGATTTTTATAATCCTTTGTTCAGAGCGCATATCTTTGTAGAGCGCTCCATAAATAATGCTAGTTATTATTTCTTACATAATTCTTAAAATGTTTATACTTTATTGTCCAATTAAAGTACTTTATAATCTTGATTCATCATGTTCATTTCATAATAATCAATTGCTTGATACCTGATGTGGAGACTGACTGAGTGATTGTACAGAATTTGCCCTACAAAGTAAAAACGCAGTATGTGCATTTATAAAGCATGACAGATATTTTCTATAAACGTGCAATTTCACTTCAAGCCACTCCCGTGCTAAAACGTATTTACACATGTTTGATATAGTAGATACTCAGGTTTCTGTCGAGACTGTTTTTTTCATGTTGATATGTCGCGATAATCTTTTGTCGACGTCGACATAAAGTTGATATCAAAGAGTTGTTTATTGCGGGAAAACAAAATTGTTTGGATAAGCCTTATGACTCGTTTTAGAAGTAGACTTGCCTATAATATAGTAATGTGCTAGTTCTTTCTGCATACGACAATATATGGATGGTATGAATTGATATTTTGTAACTTTTTTGTTGTGAACTTTCTTAATAACTGTTACTAAATAACGGTTGTAAATGACGAACAACTAATAAATATTAGATTATTTTATGCAACACTTTAAAGCTCAAATGCTAATAAACAGCCATAAATTGACAATTAAACGTAAGTTTTTATGAAATTTTACTTGCCCAGTTTTGTCGACAAATGAGATTTCATGTCGACATGTTGAGATATGCTCTATGTCGACATAAGGCATGTCGAGAGAAACCTTACTTAGTAGATACTACCTTGCTTGAGTAATAAAATAAAATTGATTGTCTGCTCATTTGTGCAGGATTTCTCAAAGGGAAAAGGAAGTAGCTTGCATTTATCTGCAATACACATACTGCATTTTTACTTTGATGGGCAGATGTTGTGATTTTGGTATTTTTAACCAAAACCTTCCTGTTCATTTCTTGTTTACATTATTTTAAAGAGTAAGTCTTTATTTTAAAGGTGCATTGGACAAAATGACAAGATTTCAAAACGACTTTCGTATGTCCCTTAATGCATCTTGAAATTACCACAAATACGGGACCTTGTGACGTATCTTGCGCAGTCGAGTTGTGCGCAATGCGCAGAACTTCAAATATGGTAAACTGCGCAAGATACGTCACAAGGTCCCGTATTTGTGGTACTTTCAAGATGCATTATGGGACATACGAAAGTGGTCTATTACCAAATACTGAGAAAATTTTGATCAAAACCTTAAGAAATGTAAAACGATACATTTTTGTTGTGCATATAAATCTTGGGTATGAGACATCTCAGTAAAAGTGTGTATTAATATTGATGCATTAAGTCAGGAATTCAGGTTAATTTTTGTTTGTAAAACATTGCTTTTGATTCAAAGATTGCAGATAAATCAAATGAAATTTTATTTTTCCAATAGATCTGCTAATACACCCAATTTTAAGATTTCAACTCTAGGGGCAGTATTTAGCGTTGTTGACAACAATAATTGAAAATGAAAGAAAATCTAAATATTTTGATATTAAGGAGATGAATTTGACAATGAAACTTTACATGCTTCCATTATAACCTCTAATAATTCAAATCATGTAAAAATCTAGAAATAACAGGAAAAAGGTTTGGAACTTGTCCAATGCCCCTTTAAATATGTTGTGTATGGTCACAATAGTTTGTAAAACAAGCAAGAAATAGCCGCTGATATTAATAATGATTTGATCATTTTGAACACATAAGGCAAAAATAAAAGTTGTGTTTCCCTCAGCGACCGCACCTATTCAAAAATTAATCAAAATATTAGGGTCGGAAAAGCACCCAATTTTGCTCAGATTGGGTGTTTTTTGAGAAAATATATTGAAAATTGTAGAAAATGCACCCAAATTTAGTGCTTTAGGTGCTCTTTATAAAAATGATTTTAAAAAATATTTTCCGACCAACCGACTCAGTCTTTCAGAAATTCCACTTGAGGGCAACACAACAATATTTTTTGGCCTAATGGCAGCTGTTAGCAAGACTGCATCCATAGACCATAAACGGATCGAACAAAAATTGTTAAAGAATCGTCGGTATACAGTTTGCAAATATTTACCCGGTCATAAGGCTGATTTAAGGGTTAGAGCACGGGTCTCGAAATACAGAGATTGTGGGTTCGAGCCGGGGCGGTTTTCGTCTCCTTGTTTCCTTGGGCAAGAAACTTTACTCTACTTGCTCCGTGGTCGGACAAGCCACCGAGCGCGGCCTGCCCGGGCAGCAATTTCCTGATCATCTATATCCGCCGTCTGTGACGTATTGGGACTTACGCGAATTCTTGATTTACTGTAGTACTTTGTAGTACGTAGGAGGGTAAGGGTTAATGGTAAAAATGACAGTATGCAAAGTTTCTTAGTCAAATTCAAACCCTTTATATCAAAATATTTAGATATTCTTTTATTTCTAATTATCGTTGTTGACAACGATAAATACTGCCCTCTATAAATGGAATTTTTCAAAATGGCCTTTTCCGGAGATCTAATCATAATGCAAACTTCAAGCTTCTTTTGATTCATCTGCGATCAATGATGTGAAAGGAATGTTTTACAAACAATTCTTTGGCTCTTTCATGATAGCATCAATAAATGCGTTTAGAGAATAGCCTCATACCCAAGATCAACAAACAAAATTAAATTAAATTTGTTGACTTTTCTGTAGGTTTTGATCAACATTTTTGCGATATTTAGTTATTGACTGTTATTTTCTAGCATATGAAGTGCAAATCATCCACAAATAAAATTTCAAAATTTTGTCCAATTCCCCTTAAGTTTTAAAGAAATCAATGTGCAACGGATCTATAATACTCTATAAATCTTAGAAGTATGCAGTAAGCAGCCAATTAACACACATAAACCAATATGTCCATACGGGGAAATAAAGTAGTCCATATTTTCCAAATCATAACAACGTACCCTATCTTGCTAAATATGCAAATAAACTTATTGTTTAAGGTTTGTCAATGTAGTTGCAATAAAATTAGCCAAGAATAATACCAAAATCATGAAAGACTCAAATACAATATTAATACGCAGTGATTTGGCCTTAATCAATCAACTCTAATCATTCATTGCTAGTCTGTTACACAACACATAAACACCAGTTCATAATGTTGCAGAATTATAGATATGCTAGGGATCTTGCTGCATACTTCCAAGGTTTAT
>JXSR01S021759.1:12360-25012 GCA_000969725.1 Ophiothrix spiculata | reverse complement strand
AAAAAAATAGTCTTTATGTCGATAAACATATTCAACATTTATGTTGTTGTCTATGGGCGAAGCCATATTTGTTGAAAATTTGATCAAATTTACGAAAACGTGATGAATTTTTCAGCTCTGTCGAGTAAATAAGAGCAAAATGGCCCATCAACCATGTGTTCCAAAGTTTTATTGATGTCTTCAGATACAAATAAGACCATTGGAAATTTTAACTACCCATGCCTGTTGACAGACACATCAAGTTTCTGACACGTGACCTTAAAGTCGGTAAACCAGCTCATCGGGTATACGGTACATGTACACGTGAGCTGGTATACCAGCTCGTCGGGTTCAAAGGGTTAAATTTATTAATGCGGTATATAATATACAGTTTCCACTCATTCAACTCAACTATTGATTTCCTGAATGTACACTGCCTTACTATTGAGTTCTTTCATGTCAGGGTGCAAAAAATGTTAGTACTTTTGCAAAGTTTTGGTTATAGTGTATGACAATTTGTTAGACATTTGGAGGTGAGGGTATTTGATACAAGTCAGTTAGAAAGCAAATAGTTGATTTGGATGAGTAGATACAGTATCCTTTTATTAGTTACATGTACAGTATGTTTGTTACAAAATTAAAGACAATTTGTTTTAGTTTTATTTTTCAAATCTTTTATATTTTATTCAATTATTACGTTTCAGTGTGTATCTTGTTCACCATTTGATTATTTTCATTTAAGCTAGAAAAAAACGTAGCTGAAATTTAGCAGGTTATCCGCTGTTAGTATAGTATTATTTTTTGATGCATATATATTTTTACCAAAATACTAAGTTTAGTTTTATTTATAGCAGGGTTACTTTCCTTCATATTGATGCTGTTATCATATGTGTTATTTTATATATCTCCATTTTGCATAATGTCTACTTGCTTCTTGGACTGCCACAACTATTATCAAAATGATTTTATAATTAGAGAAATTCAACAAATGTGGACACATGTGCAACTTCAAGCACAAGACCATGCACATGCCTGAAAAGCATTGTGTATTGGCGTAAGTTGCACATGCACTTGTGTTTATGCCATAGGTTAGAGGGGGATGCTAACTCATATTGCCATGTGTAAAGGTGACATCAGAGTTGATGTCTCGGTTGCACTTCTTGCTTTACTTGTTGTGGCGGCAGACAACCACAAATTTGCAATTTTGAGCTGGCTCGATGTAGCACAACACATTTGCATATTGTAGCGATTGCCTGTTCCAAAAAAAGCTGAAGTTATACGAACTCAAAACGATGTGTTGTTGCAACAAAAACAACAGGGTAATCAATATATTTGCTAGTGGTGGTTGTTGCAGAAATTTTCCAGGTGCAACAGGATTTTTGGTGTCAAGCTGGTCATGCGACCACCACAACAGACGCTCTGAAACCAGCGTAATAGCATTGTTAGCTGAGCCTGTGAGACTCAAATTGGGATATTCAGATCAAAACTTTCTGAATTATCTGCGAGTCACAAGTACAGAAATTTAGTTGCCTATAGGAACAAACTGCATATTTTATATTTTGATGATAGTGCACAAAAGTATACTTGCTTTTTTTATTTGCACGTTCTGACTAGTTCTATGCTAAGTTGGCATAAAATCTTAAATACCACAAAGTTAATCCTTTTGTTGTCAACAAGAGGTTTGAAATGGCACTTAGTCTGGCATCTTCCCTCAAAATCTATGTCAAAATTATTCATTTTAATAATAAATCATTCTATGGCTTTGTCCAGGGATAGCTACATGTTCCTTTAAAATCTTAAGTTATTTACTGGTGCTTTTTGTAAATAGCAGGGTTATTTTCAAAACAATCAATGGTCTCTTTTTTTATTTTCTTAACCTCAAAGGACTTTCATGTACAAGTATTTAAACACATACACTTTCTTCTTTTGAAATATAAAATGTTGACATATATTTTTACACTGTAAGGAAAATCATTGAAGACCTATAAATATGATTAAGCTTGTGGCTTGTGCCTTGCATAAAGTTCTGAATCATTGTGCTTGTATATTTCATATTTATGTTTAATTTAATATCAATATATAATTCATGTTTCAAAAAAATCATCTATAGATGAAGTTGAAAACAAAAAACATATGGCATTCTCCCTCATCAATTATTCATGGTATATCTCTGATCAAAAGTGAATGGACTCATTTACTGGATTTTACAATGATGCAATCTATCGGCTGTTACTATGGTTACAGGTCACTATCTTCAAGAATGTGGAATCTTCACTATTACAGTGCACCACATTTTTCTTTGGGTAATTCAATTGATTTAATGGGAAATTGATAGTATTATTTTTTCATTGTGTATGAAATTTAATAAAAAATAGTACGTACACATTTTAGTGGATTCAAGTAAGAAAGCCCTTGTCCTAAACCTAACCAGAGTGAATTTTGTGCAGTGCAAATTTAAATATTTGTTCAGATTAAAATTGTGCAGAAATTATTTCAATTTGCACTCATACTCATTGGATTCTTGTTGTATGATAGACCTTAACCCTCTTCTACCCAGGCTATTTTTTGTAACACGTCTACCCAAGGGGGGGGGGGTTGCAACCCCCCCTAAATTTTTGGAACGGGACCCCCTATGAACTTGGTTTTGCTATTAATAGATAGGTATGGTCCTCCCCTATCCAATGATACCAAGATCACAAAAATCGGCCAAGGCGTTACGAAATTATGACGTCATAAAGGCCGAAAATCTGAAAAATCAGGATTTTGGCAAAAATGGCTACCAAAATCAAAATTTTGCTATAAAAGTTCTAAATGACCGATTTTCGTCGGGTTTTGCTAATAAAGAAATGATAATTCTAACATGCCCTGCAAGTTTCAGCTTCATAGCATGCATATATTTTTCAAAATGGCGACTTAAAATTTTCCGGGGGGCTTCACCAACCCCCCCTTCACCCCAACTTTGACGGCCTACCCTAACCCCACCTTAGGTGGTACCCCCCTAATTTTTTATTTTTTCATTAAAATGACCGCAAAGGATGTAAAAGAGATTACCCGAATGCCTGGGGTCGGTTGCTTTTGCGTTTTTATGCAGCGGGGAAACGGGGGGTTGCAACAACCCCCCCCCCCTGGGTAGACGAGGGTTAAAGGGATTGCCCATGATTTTTCAAAATTTGGAAACGGTCTATAGAATCATTAATTTGTACGAACTGAATAGTGCAAACACAGTTAAAAGTCCAAAATCAACATAATTCTGTTTAAAATGAAGTTATTCCAGGGTTATTCAACCCTGTTTTACTCACAGTATTGCGTTTGTGTACTTTACCCAACTTCTAATACTCCTTGGCTGTAGTTTCCAGAAAAATACCACTCTTTGACAATTATAAGCCTTCTTTTTTATTTTGAGTTTTTCACCTCAAATAAAGGTATATTTAAGTGTATTGGATTGAATTTGACCCAGTATAAAGCTGAATCAAAGTAATTGTGTCATTCAGCTGCCAACTGGAATTTTTAGTTACTGGTAACCCAAATTTCAGAGATGGACAATGTTGTCTCTGATTTAAAATTCCTTTGATTTTGAGAAAACAATCACCATAGTAAGTTTGTAGGGGCATATGTGGGGAAAAAGTGAAATTTCAGAATTGGGATGATGAGCAATCCCTTTCAATCTACAATAAGTATTTTATGTATATATATTGATTCATAATATGTGACCCGTCATATCGAAAGGTACCTTAAGGTCAGCATAGTAAATAACGAGATACGGGCCATTGAAGCTAAGCATAGTCAAAAATCATGTCCAAGGTCAAATTTCTCATTTCATCAGAAACGTTACTTTTGGAGTGTACTCTATCATATTAATCAGGTTCCAACATCAAAAACACAAGAAAAATATATTAAAAACCAAGATGAAAACCCTCTCTCCATTAAAGTTTTACTTAGTATAAAAACTTCAAACTTCAAAACTTTGATTTTCTCAGAACTATAGTTTTCCGAATCAGCCCGATGCCTTTTGTTAATTTTGATGGAAGGTGTCATTTTTAAAGCTTAAAATCTCAGCTTTCAGATGAGACCAAAAAATCCATTTTGATTTTGGGACCCTTAAGGTACCTTTTGATATGACGGGTCACATATCAGGTTGACTTGAATGTAATATTTTCTTAACAGTAACCAGTTTGAGTTTGTTGTGTAGCTTTGAAAGCATGTCATTTGTATATCTGTGTTTGAGGCACATTAAAAACTGCAGATTTGCATTAAATTGATTTACATAGCTATGAATGTGATACTGGTATGCAAATACTGTATGTTGAACTCCCATTTATTTCTGATCAACATGAATTAAGTTTCTGTAACTAATGTGCTTTATCATAATGAGTAGAAACACTCAAGTAAAGAAGACTTAATGTATGATGACAAGTGAAGACAATTTTTAAGTTTAATTACTTTGAGAGTTGTTTCTGAATGGTATATAATTTACAATCTTAATACCCATATTGAGTACCATGGCATTGTAAGACGGTCTTATTTGTCATTTTGTACAAAACTTGTAGGGTTTAATGTGAGATCTATTTCAATAAAATAGTGTTTTCTTTAAGTGCATGCATGTATTTTGATTTTGGTGATGAAATCTGTTTTGTCATGGTCTCTATAATTACTGTACCAAATATACATAAAGAGATTGAAAATTTTGAAAAAGTGTAACAGATTGAATTGAAAAAAGATAGTCAACTCAGTTAAGGGGTTTTTCTCAGAGATACAAATTCTTAAAAATTTGGCAGATTTATTTGCACTGATAATTAATCTAAAATAAAACAAATAGGTCACCTTACTCATTTTGAGATAAACAGACATTTCAAAAAGTACAAATTTTTCCCAAAATTTACTCAATTTACCACACAAAGTATAGGTAAAGCTCCAAAAACTCTTATCATTATGTGCTTTTAAAATAGTAAATGCTCCATTGATTGTTTTCGTTTTTACATATGTTGAAGCATTTTTTGCGCACTTCAAAATACTGAAATAAAAAATAGGGTCACCATGTTAGTTTTCAAGAAAAATGACAAAAACAGGCATTTTTCAATCAAATATTGATTGCACTCAGATGGTATATCTGCGTTTTCATATTTTCCGCGTATATATTACACAACGATGTGGCATGTGATTAACAAAACGCGTTAGTAAAGCATGCGTTCGGTGTGCATTGAATTTTGCGTGTGCAAAACGGATGCAAACATTTTTGTTTAATTTTTACTATTTATGAAAAAACTTATTATCCTGCAGTCATAAGCAACTGCACCTCTGAGAAAACCCCTGAAGGTGTTGCAATGTTATCTGTAGGTCACATTTCTTGAGGTCGGGCCCATTTGCGTTACAACTCACTCACTTCATCCATACCTAACTCCCTCCTGGTAATGGTTAATTAGAGATAACAAACACCTTTATTTGGCTATTATTTTTAATTGATCTTATAGACTAATACATTATCTTCAAAATCATACCAAAATTATAACATTTCATACAATTATTGAAAAGTTATGATAAGATTTGATGCACAATGTACATATTTCATCCACACCAACCGCATTTATGCCCGTTTTGATTTCTGGCTAAATTAGCTTATTGACTTTAACTTGTTATTAGCGTTAATGATCAACTTTATTCGGGTTAATTCCAACTTGATTTTGATAAACAATAACCAGCCTTTGAAATCAAATCAGATTTATGACACTTCAATGGATTTTTAAGAAGATATGACACAAAAATTGATGCACAATTTTCATGATGCCTCATCCACACCCGCCTCCACCCTGGCTAATTAGCTTTAACTGGTTATTAAGCCTACTTAATCACTTTATTTTGGGTTCTATTTTTAATTTCTTGAAAGTCAAATAAATTGTCTTTAAAATGATACCAAAATTAAAACATTTCATGGGATTGCTGAAAAGATATGACAAAATGTATGCATAAATCATTCTCAATGTAACAAATCCACCTTTTATGGGTGCCCACATTAAAAAGAAAGACCTGTACTTATCATATTTTCAGACGCACAATTGAGGACCGTAGAACTAAAAGGGGGTTAAGTCACAAAATCTTGAAAATTGAATTGTGTCAATTTCCTGCTACAGAATTCTCATTTCTTCATTCTGTACAAGTTTTGTAGTAATTTGATGATCAGAGCATGTGTATTAAAGAGTCAGTACGAGATACAGCAATACCATTCAAGACAACACAAATGAAATGATGTTTGTGCCATTTTCTCAGTTTGTACTCAATGTGACTTAACCCACTTCTGGTTCTAGGGTCCTCAATTTTAGAAACATACATGTATTATGATTTAGAAGAAATATGCTTACATTAAATTTAATCATTTGAAATTATGACAATTCATTGCAATAACAGTAATGAAACATTACAGCATTAACTTTAAAGTAAACATTTATTTGTTGCTGTAAGTTCAAGACAAAATTTCAACTGATCCAAGCTTGGAGAGTTTTCTTCAGACCACCCTACTAATCTCCCAATTTATGTGTAAACTTGTTCTGTATTTTTAGTTAATGTGGACATTATTGTTAATGTTATCTTTTGTTTTTAATTTATTTCTTAGAGGCATGTAGGTTTATTTGTGAAAAATAAACAGAAATATCTTTCTACTGACTATATACCACAAACTTAACTGTTTCTTCTTATTTACAGTGTCAACATATTATAAGTTTTCAGTATTTCCTGAAAATAAAAATCATAAATAGGTGTTTCAAATAAGGAGGGTTTTTGTCTTTCAGTCTTAGAAATCTACAAGAGGTACGATTTTGGCTAAAGTTAGTAAGAAGGTTCGCTAGTCCAAAGTTGGCTAGTACAATCACAAAATAGGGTTCGCCAGTCAGAAAATGTATTTTCCTGTACCTGAGAATGTATTAGTTCAAAGGTTTGTCATGTGTTCAATACAATATCCATACAGTCTGTCCGTTATGTATACGTTTAATTCGTTATTCATATGGTAGTGGTCCGTTTAGCACACGTTCAATAAGTGAAACTTATGTACGTTATTCGTACGTTTTACTACTCTATACGGTGATGTCTGACAGAGCCTTTACCTCTTGACATTTCATACTCAATTTTGACATTGACTCCTCTGACATTTCATGCTCAATAATTTTAATACCATTCATGGAATATTACTCCAGTTTTCACCAGGCGGGTCATATGAAATCAAAATGGTGACAGCAAAAGTTTAGTACCGTTGCATAGGTTGTTGCATGGGAATAATTTGCATTATCGGAATGATTTTAGCTTTAGATATGATGGTATCAGAGGTAACTTACCAGAGTAACCAGATGTCTTATAGGAATCTCCTGAAATCGTTCCATCAACAATCATCATCATCATCAACAAACAGATATTTACAGATAGATCTATATGAAGGCTCCTATGATCTGGGCCTATACATTTCGGCATCCTGTTTTACAAACCCTTTGATGCTTTTGCAGAGATATTTATAAAAATTATGAAACTTATCTCATTGCACGTTCCTGGTCACGAGAGGCATATAGATTTAGTATCATTTGGTTTCGTTTGCTTCGTTTAGTTAAGTTTAGTTTGTTGTAGTGTTGTTTCAGTATTAAGGGGGAATCTGCACTGGGGATCTACAGTCAATTAAAAAAATATGCAATTTTAATCAGAAAAATGCTGATTATTTTCTTTCATTTTCTTCAAAGTTATCCACAAAACTAACAAGTTATATAATGTTTTTAAATGCAAATACACGGTTGCTCATATAGTTGGAATAAAAATATTTTTACCACTTTTTTATGTAAAGGTCAACTTATGATGAAAATATTTAACATAAATGTTGCTTTTGGTCAGATTTGATAAGTAATCTTGTTTGGTGTGAAATGGACCTCAGAATGTGATCACTTTTCTCATGTATACTGGTAAGGGGGCAACAACAAAAAATTGGTCAAAACCGTGATTCTTAGGTCCAATTTGATTTAACCCCACCTTGTTCAAGGTAACTTTTCTACTCAAGTTGAGTGGTCGTATGGAATGTTTATCTGTAGTAGAGTGATAAGCAGGGGATTAAATGTCTTTGTCACGCTTGACTGAGCCAAGAGAATGCTTGGAAACAAAGCACAAAATGATCCTTCAACGCCCCTCAATTTACAAAAAAAAAGGGGGGGGGTGTTAGTGAACGTGGAATGGTTCCCGGCGGCTTATGACATCTTATAAGGTTTTCAAGATGTCACATGTCGCCGGGGACCATTCCACTTTCACCACAACCCTATTTTTGTAAATTGAGGGGCGTTGAAGGATCAGTTTGCCCCCTCACCAGTACATGAGAAAATTGATCACATTCGGAGTTCCGTTTCACACCCAACAAGATAACCTATCAAATCTGACCAAAAACAACACAAGTTTCCAGATATTTTCATCATAAATTGGTTTACTTAAATTGACCTTTACGTAAAAAAATTGCAACAATATTTTTATTTTAAAATACTATGACTATATTCCAAATATGAGCAACCGTGTAATTTATATGGCTGGGCGATGAGTCAGTTTTTACCAACAGGTGATTTTAGATGATGAAAATACACTCAAAAACATTTCACCTGATCATAACACTGGTTATATCTTAGACGTTGGTCTAGAATACCCCAAAGAATTACATGACACGCGTAATGACTATCCTTTAGCACCAGAAAGTATTGAAGTTCAAGTTGAGTGGCTGTGTCCTTACATTACTTGGAGAAACCAAACTACCTAAGACTAAAAAACTCTGCCCTAATCTGATGAACAAAACAAAAAACATTGTCCACTACAAAAACTTACAACTGTATTTATCATTGGGAATGCGCTTGACAAAAGTGCACCTTGTCTTAAGCTAAGATTCCTTTTATCCGTTAGCGATGCGGTTGCGATGCGTTTTGCACTGTAAGGATACTAGTAGTTGTATAATTTAAAGCATATGATTGAATAGGATCAGGTTGAAGCTGAGATTCAAGTTTGACCTTCCGTTTTCAATGCGATTCTGCATGCGTTTCGCATGCGGTGTGTTTTGAATTGATATAATGGTTTTCAACGAGAGTGATTCCTTTTATCCGGTCCGTTTGCGGTTCGGCTATCCGGAAACCCATGCGTTTATTTGAATCGGTCCCTGGAGCGATTCATCCGTTTTGAATGCGTTTTGGTCATGCGGAAACTTTTCAATTAAAGAAGATGCTGAAATGAAAACGCATTTAAAACGGACAGACAAAATCTCAGCTTTCAACCTGATACCATTCATCTCTATTCAATCGTGTGCTATAAATTATACCACTACCAGTACCCTTACAGTGTAAAACGCACCGCGCCGCAAACGGATAAAAGAAATCTTAGCTTTAGCGTTTGATCAAAGTCCATGGATGGAACCTACATCAGAATGAACACTGAATTGAGAAAACAAGCAACAAATTACTTTGAAAAAGATTTATAAAAACTCGTGTATAATTCTGTATTTGGCAAAACAATGGATGACCTAAGAAAACGCGTAGACGTCAAATTCGTGCGATCACATGAAAATTAAAAACTTGAGAAAGCTAATATCAAAACCATCATTTGCTAGACAAAAAATCTTTGACAATGACCTCGCTGGATTACGCATGTACGATTAGTTTTAAATCGTCATGTGGTCGTGGGTATGAGTATTTTGGATATCAGTAAAATATTAATGTATGAATTTTATTATAACCTGAAACTACAATATGGCAACAAAATACTGTATGCTTGCTTTATACTGACACTGACTCGTTGCTAGTGGGGATTCAAACTCCTGATTTTTATCAAGATATGGCTCAACAAATAGATTTGTACGACACAAATGATTTTCCTAAACAGCACTATCTTTACACAACTAAGAATAAAAAATTGCTTGGAAAAATGAAAGATGGATGTGCTGGAAACCAAATCATTGAATGTGTGTCTGAGACCAAAAATGTATTATATTGGCAATATCAAAAAAGCAAAGGGGTAAAAATTGTGGTGAAACAAAATAAAGTTCATGAAAATTATAAATCTGCATTGTTTGATCAAATATACTATTTTTTCTTTAATTGTTTTTTTTTTCAATATGCATGTTAACTAAATAAACCTGTATATAAGTTAAATATCTAGAAAGCAATTATAGACCAACGCTGTCAACAGCTATTTCTGTTTTTTTTTTGTATCACATCATCTTCTTGCAAAAAATCTGATAATTGTGGTTCAGGAGGCAAAGCTTCAACTTGCTCACCGTTAAGAAATAATATGATTGCATTGCTTAATCAACATTTCTAAATGTTTCCTCTGCTTTTCCTTTTTTTTTTTTTTTTTTTTTTTAATTGATGTAGTCTAGGCGTGCAAGTCGCTGCTCATTCCAAGTATCTCGTTCGTGTTGTAATTTTTCTATTGCTAAATTATGTCTTTTACGTTCTGCTGCCCCACTCACTTGACTACACAAAAAATTACTATATATATATATATATAAGAGATGTTTTTATCAGGAATGTTTGGAGGCAGAATTTTATTTTGTTTAACATCTTTCTTGATCATCATCGCGTGGCCGAGCGGTTAGAGCATGGCACAACCATTTGAAGCTCATTGTTCCAATAGCAACAAAACAGTTTCAATTACCCCGTCGATATTGATCTAATTATAATGACTGTTAGCCATGTGATTGGTTACACCTCTACCGCGCCCCTATTATGATGTCATCATTACCGTACTCTAAATGTGCAATGCAAACCCATAGAAAAAACAATGATACATTTATTTTTACAAGATTAGGAAAACTTTCAGTCAATGCTTTACAAACTTAGTCAAATAATCATTTTGAGACGATGAAAAATATTATAAGCAGAAAAAATGTTAATTAACGTGATCGAATATGCTGAAAATAATGATTTTTAGAGGCGTTTGACTGGCGTTTTACACCATGCCCAAAATACCACAGATGTCTAGTAAAAAATGTACGACAATCCACTTTAATTTGCCTTTTCTAGTCTTTTAATTCGGGATTTGATCTGCTTATAAGTCAGGTAATAGTCTGTAGATAACATTAATAACCAGCTAAATAGGTTGAAAACAATGGTTTTTCTAATTCAAGCTGTAAAAGTCCTGTATACAACATAATTGTTGGTCATTTTTTTATGGGTTCTACCGTTGAGTGTTCAAGTATACATGTTGAGTACATGTGCTCTGATGTGTTGGTGCTATATAATTGGCGTGACCTCGCCTATCTATAAACTGTTGAATAAGATCAATAGATATATTGGGATTTCAAATCGTCGTGATGGGTCTCGTAATACAGAGATTGTGGGTTCGAGCCCCGGGCCGGGCGGTTTTCGTCTCCTCGTTGCCCTGAGCAAGAAACTTTACTCTACTTGCTCCGTGGTCGGACAGTCACGTAAAGCCGTGGGTCCCCTGTACGAATAGACTCCTGCATGGGGTATGCATGTTATGCAAGTACTTGTATCATTGATTGATTGATTGATCGCAATGTAAATATTTGCTGTTAGCATAGCAGTATCGTTGAGAGAAAATTGAAGTCAGCGGGTTTTACTTTGAGCAGCTTTTTAGCAAGTAAATAATTTGTAATTATTAAGTCCGCTAATAACAGCTGAGTGATACGCGCCATTTACTATAGTATTTACGTCCATATATTATTAGAAATAACCATATCAAAAACATCTGTTGGTGGAGAAATCTGGGGTGTAGATATCGGTGCAGATATCTGTGTAGATACCTACCTGTGCAGATATATGTGTAGATAGTATTCACTATACATTTGGCAATTTATTATTCTTTCATTTATATCAGAACGCAAGTTACTTGGTGTAACTGAGATTTCCGGATAAAAGGAAATATCAATTTCTAATCAGATTCATTGCATGTATTTTTTATTTATTTGCCAGCAGTTTTTAGGGAAAGAGAGTCCTGTTGAGTGTGGAAGTATTCTTTTTTTAAATGGTTAAATTGTGTTGAGTACGCGTTAGTGATATCATTTGTCACCAACACGGTATTTAACAGAGGTATTGTACCTTTTGAAGAATATAGAGTCCGTTGTCTAGACCAGAAAGCCTCATGTTCAATCATATTTCAGATTTTATAATGAGATCATTTAGAGTTGTGAAACAAAATTGTCAGATGTTAAATTTGGATATCTTGTCGTACATAGTGAGCGTTTTGAATTCTTGCCGTTACCGAATACCGTATTACATGAATATATCTGCTATTGTTACCAGATATTATTAATTATTTATGGAGTTTAAACAATAAAATATTTAATTTCGTTTCAACAGGGTTGATTAGAAATTAATGATATTTATTATGGGTATGTCATTTGAATATTATTGATTTTATTGTTATTGCGAGTCGAGTTGACGGGAGATTTTGTCATAGACACTGGCAGACTGCTATATTTTTATTTTTTGTGGAATAAATATATTATAAAAAACAATGTTATTTCGATCCAGATATACATTTATATAGTTGACTTGTGTTTTCAGAGTACAGAGAATTTCGTCACAGGTGACTCAATTTGTGTGAGGATCATTGAAATATGAGTTTTATGGTAGAGAATATTATAACATCCTGAGAGGATTACATGTTATTTTCGTTTTGAAATATATTTTCAGGAGGCAAGTATTAATGCTTAAATTGT
>JXSR01S021757.1:115442-127567 GCA_000969725.1 Ophiothrix spiculata | reverse complement strand
TTTTCTGCACATCTCTTGATACGATTTTCTGCTTTTCCCCATGTTTCCTGTCTAGCAGTCTTGCAGCTGCTCTCATATTTTCTTGTCCTTCCCAATTTTTCCCACTTGCTGTCCTGATTTCCAGCTCAATTTTTTGTCAGGGGGTGGGGGCAGTCCCCCCTGCCCCATGCTGACTACAACACTGGACCCCACCCATAATTGTGCGCATAACACACTCGGGCGCCACTATCAATTGGGAGAAATCCGATTAAGGTCTATATGCACAAATTAGACAAGGTCTATAAACGAAATCAACCTTCACCAGAAATAGATTTTTCGCTTCCATAACTTTGAATTTTGAAGTGGAAATTGTGATTAAAACAATAGCAAATATCACTATAGGGTGCACACTGTCTAACTTATTTCATGTCCGACTTGTTTAGGCTTGGCGTCCAAAGACATTCGCTCAACCGAGAGACATTCGCTCACAATATTCCCTCTGACATATTGTATAAAATAGAGGTAAAGCATTGCTTACTATTCTTAAATATTAATTAAATCAATGTAAGCATTATTTAAATCGATGGTAACATCAATTCAACCAATATTCAAGCATTGTAAGTGTCATTAACTCTCCGTTTGACAAAAAAAGTCGGAGCGAATATCCCGAGCGAATGTCTCTCGAGTGAGCGAATGTCTTTGGACGTCTGTAACAGACCCACAAGTAATAATAATTGTTTGAGTCAAAATGAAGTTGACCCAAGATTCATGACTGTATATATAATGAAAGAACAACTGAATCAAGAATCAATGAAAGAAATCGATAATTTCTGAGAGGACTTATGGCTGTTTTAATGAAGAAAACCATTTTCTTTTAAGCTGTCCTTGGAGTTGATAAGCAAACAAAATGCACAAAGCATTTTTGCTGTACTTCAGTTGTAACTACCTTGCCCTTTCTTTGACTGAAATGGGTGCACTTTTTATGCCCATACTTTAAAATCTCAATATAGTGCACCTTTTCCCAGTTGCCACTTTGTCCCATATTTTTTATATGGTTTATAAGATATGAAATTGATTGCCTGTTTCTGATATATAACGAATGTAACTTTCATTTTAGCATCTGATTAGTGATGTAGACCTTTTGGTATTGTGGTAAGGAACCTGTTTAGGAGCAAAACATGAGGTGCACTTTATCGAGATTTTAAAGTATGCTTTAACCTTTTCCTGTCGTAGGGCGTCTGAGCGACGCCATAAATTACTGCCAGCTCGGGCGTAGGGCGTCTGAGCGACGCCCTAACTAACACTGAAGTATAACTATTTTCACTACCTCTTATCTTCCAAAACACTATCACAGGCAGTGTATACAGTTCATAACAGTCTATTAGGCTGATGTTTCATTGAATTATGTAGAATATTTCTAAAGATAAATTTAATTTACTTTAGGTGTCAGATTACAGGTAAAATGGCGTCAGCCTGGGGCAGAAAAAATGGTCAGACTGGAAAGGGTTAATTGATCAGCCTGTTATATGGCTAAAATTTGCTTTGAATTTGTGGCGCAAAGTGGCTTTGAGCCTCCAAAGACCTGTGTGTTGTTAGGTGTTAACCATAAAAGTGCTTTGTGTATCTGTGTCAGAAGGTACCATGTGATATGGGACTTCAGTAACAACATACCATCTTTAACAATTTGGTATAAGGGTAGGTTCAGAGATGCCAGTTTTCCTGTTTTAACATGATTTCAGTTTTTTTTTACTCCAAATTTACACAATTTTATATATTTTCAGCCCCCTTTTCAGCTTTTTAGTCAAAATTTACGCACATTTTTAGGATTTTTTAAAGTTTCAGGTTTTTTCAGTGATAAATACTGGCATCTCTTGTAGGTTAAAACTGGTTCCATGCATAACAATGATAAAACTTTGATTGAAATTCCCTTATTGAAAACCCAATTCTATATTGATTCTTTTAATTTTTCATGCAGTTAGGCCGAAACTATAGTCGGCCTCCAAACAAAATTTTCCCTACCAAACATTTTGTTGTGAAGTCGCCAAATATTTGCCATCGAATTTCAAGTATGAACGGGTAACAAACATTTGATCCAATGGATATGGCAATTCAATAACATGTGCAATCTAGCGCGAAATTTTGTTTGGTCTCAACTCGGTGTTGAATTTATTTTGTTTGGAGTCACTTGTCATTTTGAAGTCACTAACAAATGTTTGGTAGCGAAAATTTTGTTTGGAGGCCGACTATGGTTTCACCCTTAAGGTTCAGCATTTTATAGACAGGTTTCAATGATCTATCTCATTGATTCAATGTTTTTAGTCTCAGTCTAAGCACAGATTTTTAAATACGGGGATTGCGAATTCTGTACAAATACAAAAGAAAATCGATATAATCTCAATTCTATGTGTGAGTTGAAACCATTATTTTTATTATGTTTGAATAGCGCGGGGTTCTAAATCAATTACCATCAAATATTCATTTAGACTCCTTCATTTTTTTTAAACATACAACATGGTGATTGAAAATAGATATTGCAAATAAATACCACGGTGCAAGTAGAAGAATAACACATAACACATTATGATAAATAAAACGAGGAGCTTTTACCGTGGTAATTCTTTGCGAAAATTGTATAAGGAATGTTATTTAAACATTCACTTGGTTATATCAAACGTATATTTGCAATACCGATGAGTCAAGAGGCTACGCACAGGTGACTTGAAAGTGTACACTCTAGTGACGCGGTTGGTCAATGAACTTTTTTGAAAGCCCACTGAATAGATTGTGGAGTATAACAGAAGACTACACGTAATTGCCTGTTGGATTGTCTCGGCACCAACACAAACATTGCTTCAAACAAATGCAGCCGATCACCATCCCCGTATTTAAAAATTTGTGGTCTAAGCCAGGAAGGATAGAGTACAAATCAACAGGTGATTAATAGCCTAATTAAGTGTTTACTTTGCATTTGCTATCTGTTTACTCATCAATTCTGTGGACAGCTTGAAAAATGGTTCCTTCATTAAAACAGGCATTATTCCTCTTATGAAATACCGTTATCTTTAATCAGGAGCATCGGAACCGTGTAGGCCATGTGGGCTTTGGCCGCACCACTTTTCAGCCCCCCAAATAAAAAATAAATAAATTTAATTCAATTTGATGCATTTTATTGAGGTCCTAGCATTAATAACCACAACATATACTTTTCAAATTCGTTTTAAGTAACTATTATTTTCTGGGGCTTAGTTGTTTCCTTATGTTTGATAACCAAGGGGACACAGGCCGCACCACTTTTATTTTCCTTCCGACGCCCCTGTCTTTATTTATTTCTTTAAATTTAAATAAGCAAAAGCGATATTCTGCTCATTTACATGGTGTTTCAGTGGTTTTGTGTATCACTTGTTTCTGTGTTATATACAGGGATGTGAGAGTTCAGCTTTTAAGCTGATTTCAGATTTTTAATGCCTTCAAAAGAGCCCTAATTTGAGCTTTTTCTTTCATTTTCATCCTGTTTTTCGCATTTTGTCACTATTTTCAGCTTTTTTCAGCTCTTTTTATCACATGACTCTCACACCCCTGTATATACAATCATGCATCTCGGTCAACTTCATTTTGACTCACCTGTGCTGTATATTTCTTGTAATTATTGTATAGGCTGAAGGCCTACATACTTAAAATAAAACAGAAACGAAAAACAAACCAATAATCTGGAAGTAGTTTCCATTTGCTTACATACGTGTTTATTGAATGAATATGCATAAATATGTCAAACAATTCACTGTTTTGCATGACCTGATCAACTTCTCAATTATTGGAATTTTCTAATTTCAGAAACTTTCTTGAACGTATTAGCATCTCCATACAATTGTGGTTCTTAAACATCAAATTGCTGGCAAAATTCCTGATCAAAATTTTGAAAAATTTAAATGTATTGTAAACACATAACAAAAGTAGAACTTCTGGTTTAACTTACAACTAACTCTTGCCCTCCATGACAAAGTTTTGAAAATTTGCTCAAAAACGCCCAATCTTACTAAAAATTGAGTGTTTTTTATTGTAATTACTACACTGATGGGTGAGAGTTTGAACCAAATAGGTTAAGAAATTTTCGAAGTCTGGGTTTGGCAGGAACATACAAATTTTCAAAGGACCCCCTTTTGGGGTTGTTAAGTGGAATCAGACCTGGTAAAGTGTAAATATTGTAATTAATGATATGCCAAGGCAGGGCATAAGTCAGCAATGTGAATACACGGAACAGATCTATATATAACTAACAACAATACTTTGAAAGCAACATTTTTACTTATCCAGGAACATCAAGACTCAAAGCGTAATTAAACCAGTAATAGTAATGACCTTTTAACACCGTATACAAATAGTACCACAACTACTATGACAACTTCATTTTGTCCAGTGATATTTTAAATTACATACCTCATATAGATTCCTGTCCTCTGATTAGTTAAAAGCGAGGGCTTGGATTTATTAAACCTATGCCCTATAAATTTACTATGCCCAGGGCACATTTTTCACCAGGCCCGCTCAATGTATTTTGCACTATAACTGGAGCTTCACACACTCTGCTATAAGTATTCATTGTTAAACACACACTGCATAAGTGTGTATGCTAGTTATCTTGCACGCACAATACGGCGCGGTCAGCAATGAAAGGAAAAACATATATCGTAAATTATAAGAGCTAAAATGGTTCTTTTAACCAACCAGATGACAAAAATTTATACATTTGGTATATAAAAGGATATTGACTGTTTTTTGTTCAGAGTATGGTTAAAAGATTATTCCCCTCGGTGATCTCAAAACTATGAAAATGCCTCAGCTTTGCTTCGGGCATATTCATGGTTTTAAGATCACCTCGGGAAAATAATTTTAACCATGCACCTCAAAGCAGTCAATATTTGTATATTATATCACTCCTACAGAAATTCAAGGCATTTGCCGATTTTTATCATCACACAACTGTTTGAAATTATATACACAGTGAATGTAGAGTGCAGTGTTAATCCACGCACGTTTAAAATTGTGCACAGTACGCATAAGGTTTTATCGCATGGCACAGACTCACTAACTATTGACTCGGGTAAAAATAGATACATGGTACAAACATAAACATAGTGATAAAAAATTAAAAACTGAGCATCATTTCAGGTTTTGCGGCATCCTCTGGGGGCGCTGAACCTTGATCAGCCAACATACGCACCATGGCTGCCTGGATCAGCTCCCCGAGTTTCATATGGGTTTCAACAAGACAATTAGCTGTTAGTTCCTTGTCCAAGAGAATTTCAAGCACACTCAACTTTTTGGCACCAGCGGGGTTCTGTTTGAGCTAACTTAAAGGGACTAGCCTAGATTCCATTTAGAATTAAAAACTTATGGAAATGCTTTAAAGAAAAGTGTAGTAAAATACAAAAAAGGACAAAAATATACACAGAAATGGCTCAAATTGACAGCAAATTGATTTGCAATATATCTATATGTGTTGGTGGTGTGACTATCCAGTGTTTTCTAAATCCTAAATTTGTACCTCAGTCTGGATTTACCAGATAAAAGATCAAATGAAGCTCTTGGAGATAAGTTAATACATATCAAAAGAGAAACAATTTTATCAAAAAAAAAAATTTTGTTTACCCATCACAGGTGTAGAAACAAGATCTTTAAGATTTGAAACTAGAAACATCTTTTCAACCATTTTTTGCGACAAAAAATACAGTTGGTAAATAATTTCATTTTTCTCCTCTGTTACACAAATTCAGTGGAAACTACTGGTAGGATATGTTAGTATAATCATGTACTATCGATACATGTGAAAACAATATATAGTCAGAAAATCAGCGGACAGGATCTAGGCCAGTCCCTTTAATGTAAAGCATACAGGATATTAATGGCTATCACACACCTTTTGCCAACCCAATTTTTCAATTTTAATTATCAAGTTGCGTACATCGTTATCTGACAGTAGCTATAAGCATCAGTTCCGCTAAGTAAAAAGTAATTGCAATGACTAGTGGGATATTTGGATTGGAAAAATCAGAGTGTGCATTGTTCACATTATTTTGACGCCATCTTATTTTGTCAACTGTGTTGAATTCCGCAGTCCACAATCAGAATTGTATCGATTTTTGGTACATCGAAGCTTTTGATTTTTATAAATTCTTGTTGACTTTAGTGCTATTTGATAGTGATCGGACATATGTTGCTACAAGAGGTGCCTCTGCCTCATATTTCAAAATTAGTCAGCTTTTCATAGGCTGTGAACTCGGACCCAATACGTAATGCAATGGTGTATGGGTCGGAATCTCAGACTTAGGATATTACAGGATCCTGTATGCTTTAACATTACGAGTGGAACAGCTATTATACTAGTATTGATGTGTGCTGACATGTCAGAACTTTTTATATTCAGACGTAATGATATCAAAAGTATATCGATAACAGCATTAAAGTGTATAACAAACTTTTCCTCCTATTCTAATAAGTGGTAAGCTTATGCTTTTTATATGGCAACTTTACACAATAAATTACTTACAAGATAAAACTCTTCTTACATACAATCTTAACCCTGTGATAAACTATTTGGCAAAACTTACAATTACAGTATATCTTTCTCTCATAGTATACAAGATGGACCCAAGGTATAAAAAGGGGAATCTGTACTAGCCACCATCTTTTTGACATGCATCATGTCTAGTTAGGCCTACAAAAAATGTTTGTTTGCCCTCCGCGACTGACCCTAAAATGCCAAAAATTTGGGTCAGGTATTTTAGGTGTTTTTTTCTTCAAACACCTAAAATATGAAAACTTAATACTTTCGACGAAAAATGTAAAATTTAGCAGTATAAAGTCACATTTAGTAGTATAAAATGCATATTTACTCTAAGCAATGACCCACAATCTTTGATGAAGCCCTGCATTGCTTGGTATTTGCGATAAAATCCATGGAATGAGATCATTCTTTGAAATATATGTGCAGAGTAAAAAAAAAAAAAAAGATCAACCGACTAACCGACCCAAAATTTTAATTTTTCAACTAGAGGGCAAACAAACAATTTATTTGTTAGGCCATATTGTATCTCTAGACTCTTGCCAGAACAAGGCAAAGTAGCTAGTTTGCGTAAATCTTGAATTTACTCACAAACATCTGCATTTTATTTCACGGCAAACCATGAGCGCATTCATGTCACTGTCACATCTAGTGGGATTTGCGCTGGGCTAGATTTACAGATTTCTACTACAAAGTCAAAAAGTCACAAGCGCATCCAAAAATAATTGTAAGTACACAACCAGTTTCCTTCAATAAAGGTTCAGAATTCTGATGGACTACACACAAAGTCCTTCAGAAGTACACTGAAGTGCAGCTACTCCCATGACTTGTCCTTCCGAAAAACCCATCCAAGTCGATCATCTACAGTTAACCTATGATGCAGAGAGAGAGCCGTCTACATGAGGTGAACTGTGCATAAAACACAGACAGATGACCACTTACCAGCTACCTGCTTGAGAACAAGTTACTATAGGCAAAATAAAAGTTTATTGGACAATTTAAACAAAAATCCATGGTAATTAGGATTGCATTCACAAACATATGGCCCTGTACTCTGATTTTTTGTTTACATTGTCCAATAAATTATTGTTTGGCCTATAGGTAGTAATGCAGTAGCAGTTAACAAGAACTGCCAAGAGGCCAAGAGGAAAATGGCTGTGTAATTTACATTGTGTCAAACAAAATTCTGCCCATAACTTTTGGATGGACCATCAGTATCAGATAGTCCATGTAAAACAAGGTGATTTGCTTTAAGTTTGCCTTAAACATGTAGATCTGAATACAGCACCATCTGATTCTCCAACTAGTAGCCCTGGTTCACCGATAATCCTCATCCTCTTCGCTTTCATCATCATCATCGTCATCCTCATCATCATCGTCGTCATCATCATCATCCTCATCATCAAAGTCCTGTACATGTGTTTTATCGTTACGCTGAGATTTACTGCTGCTACGTGGTGCAGCTGCTTTGTTAAGGTCCATTGAATTGAGGGAAGTTTTGGAGTTGTGACGGCTGATTCCTAGGCGAGGTGTGCTGATTTGGGCATTGAGTGGCCTTAAGGTGTTCCGAAATTCCTGTGAAGAGAAAATCAAAAATGAAATAAGAATTGTATATCTTTACTCTCATTTGTTTTCTTTATTCCTTTTTTTCAAAACATTCACATACATTTGGGCAATTAACTTTCCAATAATGACAAAATTATGAACTGTTTGACGATGCTTCTCCTTGAACTTGAACATGGTTATTAGCCTTAAGGTCATGGTTTTTTATAGTAGGGTAAATCCGGGTATTTTGGAGCAGTCGGGTAACTTCAATCACTTGGAATCCTGAAATTCATGAATACTTCCGGACAATGAATTGTGCATATAACGATCAAAATTGGGGGCAGGCACAGTTTAAGGTGGGAAAGATCGCTATTGTCAACATGAATAATGCCATAAACTTGAAATGAAGTTTGTCTATATACAAACTTACCCAACACATGAGTGAATTTACCCAGCTGCAATATACATGACTAGTGGTGACCTGTTGAACATACCCTATGGGTAGTGAAGATACCCGAAAAATCTTGTAAAAAAGATTTGTCTTTTTCCAGCAAGTCAAATGGTCAATGTCTGATTTGAACCTATGACATGCTTCCTTGATATACATGACATCCCTGAGTCATCAATTATATGTTATGTGTCTAATCATAATGAAGAAAATTTCATTTCAACAACACGTCTTTTGAAAATGAGTGAAGTCACCCGAATTGACCCTATATAGGAAAAGCAGACCTTGTCCTTTAAGACATCGGGCAATAAGTTGGTGTTTCAATGAACACCGTAACACAATACACATAAATGCTATTGACATGAACAGAATGAAAAGAATATCGTACTAAACCATATATCAGAATTGTCATAAAAACTGATTTTTTTTTAGTTGAAAATGAACCACACTTTCAAAAGTTTGTGAAGTTTACTCTACACAAAGAACACATTGAACATTGACATTTCATTTAACCTTACTGGCCCTGTTTTGCAATCTGAAATTTGGTGTTAAGTGTGCCTTTGGTCATTATCAGACAAATTGAAAGAGTTGTGGTTAGATATCCTAGTAAATTGAGATTAATCACATACTCTTAGCCAGAATTCTAGTTCTCTCTCTGCTGCGTGCACTGCGCCTGCTTATTACAGAGTCTGTGAGAGTGGAGATCATGAGAACAGCACTAGCTAGTTCTAGTATTGGTATACACTTCAAAAACTCAACCGTGAAATAACATTTTTGATCTTGACAAACTTTTCACAAGTATGACCTACTATCCCATCCCCCTCCTCAATAGAGAACCACACAGGTCTTGACTACTGTTGATTCTTGTGTTCTTACCTCCAAATCATCTTCATCATTTATAGAATTCAGACATTGCCATGCGTCAGTATACACTTCAAGAACTCGGCTATGAAATAACATCTCGATCTTCACAAACTCAGACAGGATAGCCTGAAAAACAAAATACGGAAGACATCATCTTAATATAGTTATCAAAATTTGAGCAAAAGTGTAGCTAATCTTTTTCAAAATAAGGAAAATCAAAGTAAATGGAAATTATAGTAAATAGTACTTGTAATCATAAACCACCAATAAATGTAACTGAATCAATGCAAAAAATGTTTAGCTTTGCTCAACCTGAAATTTCAGTGCTACGATTTGGTGCTGCGTTTTAATATCAATCTATCGGAAAACATACAAAACTGATAACACATATCTTCGTTATTACATTTCTTGTGTTTCAAGTATAAATTCAGCTGAACAGTTGAACAATTTCTGAATGATTTGACACTGGCCAGGAACACAGCTATCTAATTGCTTGCTTCGATGTATTTAATGTATTTGACACATACACTCGCGCTCTAAAGTACTTCCGCACAATTAAAAACCTTGTTTTTTTATATTAAATGACCTAGAATCATCAAAGAATCATACTAGTATAGGTAACGTATCTATTCAATATGAATAAATCGATGTTTCTTTTAATATTAGATCTTCCTTTGTTATAAAAATGGCTGATTTCATGGACGATATACAAATACACCACAAGTACAAATCTCATTACTATGTAACTAATACATTTTTCATAACCTCATTATTACCTTGAAATAGGATAGAATATTTTCAGATTATTTCATAACCTCATTAGGCCTTAAAAAAAAATTGTTTGATTGGCGTAACCCGACCTACCCAAATTTTACCACCGACCCTAGATATTTTTTATTTTTTTGAGCATGGTAAAAAACCTCCAAATCCCAAATTTAATGGGAATCGATTCATGGGAGCCCAAGATATGGCTTGCAGGACATTCAAAATGACAAATAAAAGATGTATTACAGAAAAAGTGAAGATGTTTTTGTATATGTGCCATATATATTGTGTTCTTGTATGTAAAACATAGACTTATTAAAAAAAAAAAAAAACGACCTACCTATTTTTTTTTCTATGTTACGCCAATCAAACAATTATTTTTTTTTTGGCCTTATTACCATGAAACAGGATAGAATATTTTCAGGTTATAAGTTATAAAACAAATGCGCAGAAATGTATATAAACTCATTTTTTATGTTCAAACGAAAGTTAGTAATATGCATTACATGCAATATTTTCAAATGCAATGAATGCAATTCCGAAAAGTTACTTTGATAATTATACAATATAGACTCTGTCAAAAAGTGATGACAATCGGATAAACGCCTTTTGAGATATGGCTGAATAAAGATTTTGTGCGGAAATACTTTAGAGCGGCAGTGTATTGAATGAATCAATACCAATGCACCCATGCTTACTATGAGAATCTTATCTTTTTTTCCCATGCTTTGAGAGCTTGTAATTGTTTTCAAATGAGTTCATCTTATCTTCCAAACCTTGGCTGGATCTGTTAGCCTCCACTGTGGCATTCCCAACAATGCTCCCCCTCCTCACCTTCAAATCTTGTAATCATTTCCTTTCAAATGAGTCCCTTTTACCCGATAAAGCTTTGTTAGATTTTAAGCATCAATGTGGCGTTCTCCCTCCCTGCCACCTTTTCCCAACAATGCCCACTTCATCACCTTCAAATCATTTCCTTTCAAATAAGTCCATTTTATCCCATAAAACTTAGTTAGATTTTATGCATCAATGTGGTGTTCTCCCTCCCCTGCCACCCCCTTCCTGACAATGCCCCCTTCCTCACCTTCAAATCTCTTAATCGTTTCCTTTCAAATGAGTCCATTTTATCCCATTAACTTTTGTTAGATTTTGAAGCATCATGTCTTTCTCCCTCCCCTTACTTTGGGAGCTTTGTTTCCTTTCAAACAAGTTTTTGGGAAGTGGGTTAGCGCAGCGGTATTTCCCTCGCTTCACAAATGAGTCACGGATTCGTTTCCTGATCCCATCGCATGTGCATTGGTTTTCAGTCCATGTTCGCTTCCATGCAAGGTTTTTATCCAGGTCCTCCGCTTTTCCTCCTGCCTGAAAATTAAAGGAAGATCTAGGATCCTAATTGGCTATCAGCCTAAAGAATTCTTTCTCTCTTTTTAGTTCATCTTATCTTCCAAACCTTTGCTGGATCTGTTAGCCCCCTCTGTGGCTTTCTCCCTCCCCTGCCACCCCTCCTTCCCGACAATGTCCCCTTCCTCACCTTAAAATCTTATAATCCCTTCCATTCAAAAGAGTCAAGTTTACTTCCTAAGCTTGTTGGATCTTGTGGCACCCATTGCAGCTTTCTCCCACCCATACCAACCCCTATCCCGCCCATCCACCCCTTCCTCACCTTCAAATCTTGTAGCTGCTTCCTTTCAAATGAGTCCATTTCACTGTTCAAGACTCCAAAGCTTGTTGGATCTTGTGGCACCCATTGTAGCTTTCTCCCATCCATACCAACCCCTATCCTGCCCCAAACACCCCTTTCTCACCTTCAAATCTTGTAGTCGCTTTCTTTCAATGAGTCCATTTCACCGTCCAAGACTCCAAAGCTTGTTGGATCTTGTGGCATCCACTGTGGCTTTCTCCGACCCATACCAACCCCTATCCCACCCATCCACCCCAAATGCCACCTTCCTCACCTTCAAATCT
>JXSR01S021757.1:58344-89604 GCA_000969725.1 Ophiothrix spiculata | reverse complement strand
TGGCCACTTGTGATGTCATAGGTGGGCAAACAGTTTTTGAAATGAAGGGCGCCATCTCTTGACTCTTGCTGAACATGGCTAACAATGACAATCATCACATGATCATATATAGTATTTTTAATAATTAAATTTCTCCGTTCGTGGGGTTTTTTGGAGAACGACGCTTGTTGCTACGATGTCGATGGTTTGCCGCTTTGCGTGAAAGTCGCACGTATTTACAGCGTGTGATTGGACTAATTCCAGTGGTTGTGAAGCGCCGACGATCGCGCGCGTTACGCTCAAGTTAAACGATGCAGTACACAGGGAAATTTAATAAATGAAAATACTATAGTAATCTGAAACAAACCTTTTCATTCTGAGCGGGACCAAATAACACCGTGCATGAACAACAAAACAATCAAATCGATTATCAAGTCATCGCAGCAACAGAACTGTCAAAATACTCGCGTGAGTTGCGTTTGAACTTTAACCTCGACGCATGAGACGCGTAAAGTGTTTTTCACGTGAAGGTTTTCTTCACGCGACTAAAAAGGGTTGAACATTCATATTTTCCGTGTGTAATCGCTTATTCACACATACTTGCGTAATTTCCGAGGTTTTGATTAGTCGAGAGCCGTCACGTGGCTATGCATGAACAGCGTTGATTCATACTAAGCCTTTGCATCGGGGCATGAGATTAGAATTTCTTTTCTCACGAAGTAAGGGCTAAGAGTAAATTGTACTAATGTACAATTGTGTAGGGAGTGGCCATCTTTCTCTTTTTCTTGCTATCTTTTCTATTTTCGGCATCTTTTTAAAGATGCATTGGCCAGCATGCATAGATTAGCCATTTCTGGCTATCCAGGTTGGTACTTCTGTATGAGCTTGGAAGAGACCATGAGTTCATCATGGATCTAATGGCATGTGTCCGTCATGGACCAAACGAGGTAAACAAACAAACAAACAATAAGCAGCATAACTAATGTTATGATTGCGCAACGCTCCGCGTCGCCATGTGCACAACGGCGCGCCGGCTCTGTACGCGGGATGTTACTTATTGTAGCGTGTGCGTTTGATAACTTCAAGACAGATAAACAAGCTATGGGCGCTATTAAATAATTTGACAACCAGGACGAAAAAGACTGTTTTATGGCCAATTTTATACATGAAAAGGGTATGTGTGAACAGGGTTCATTAATATTTTCCGTGTGTAATCGCTTGATTTTGCCCTCAGGCAGGATGACGAACGCCATCCTGCCCTCGGGCAAAATCAAGCGATTACACACGGAAAATATGAATGAACCCTGTATTTTTGCCCAAGGGCAGGATGGCGCTCAATATGGCAAAGCGATGCTTGCCATCCTGCCCGAGGGATGAAGCGCGCACATTTGCATCTTTAAGACAGGTAAACAAGCTAAAGCATGCAAGGCGCTAATAAATAATTTGACAATCACGACTGAGAAGACTGTTTTATTGTCAATTTTTGCGCGGATTTTCAAATTTTATACATGAAATGGGTATGTGTGAACAGGTTTCATTAATATTTTCCGTGTGTAATCGCTTGATTTTGCCCTCGGGCAGGATGGCGAGCATCGCTTTGCGATACTGAGCGCCATCCTGCCCTCGCCGGCCTTAATCATGAAAACATGAACATGATGAATATAATGAAGAGAGGCCTCTCCCGGGTGCGTATAGCAAATACCGTATACTTCTAAGTTCTATGTGATCACAGCCTAAAAGCTGAAATCGTACACACAAAGATTCAGGATTTCCTGGGACACAGTACCGTGATATACTATTTATACCTAATTAATCACACAGGGAGCTTGATGTGGGTAAAACGCATCCACCAAGAAGGGACCAAATTCAAAATCAGAAGGGAACTGTTTATGCTATGGGGTTGGCTACATTACAGGGGAGACGGGGGCGATTTTTAAGGGGCATCTGTAGGTAGGGGAATATAATATATAGTCACTGATTAGACCATCATTTCCAAACTGAGTAGACCCCGTCCCGCTTTCAATTGGGGCATCATGGGCTTGCTAAAATTGCAAAATATGTAAAAATATTACAAAAGTTGTTTAGGGTAAAAATCTCTGCTTATAGCACATTTATAGACTGAGGGATTCCATTCTTTTAAGAAAAAATATTTTCATACCTCTAAAATATGGGTCTATTTGTCCAAAAATTCTGAAAATTTTCCAGAACTAACTGTAGAAAACAGCCTGTTCACAAGAAAAACTTAATGATTACTCTGTGTACCAATCGAAAGTGTTGATTTTCTTTTGACTTTATTTTTCTTTTATTTCCCAGTCAAGGCAATGACATTCTTAAAAATGAAACCATCATGTTTGAGAAGTACCTCAAACGAGTCGAACCCAACATCATACCTGGAGCCACCACATTGGCCGCACCAACACCGAGCCAATCCACTCACGACACAAGGATTATGCGCAAGAGGTCCAAGTCCAAAGGGAGCGGCGTGGATAGACACTTGAAGCTGACGGCAGAACAGAAGTGCGATATCGCGCAGAGGGAGATAGAAGAGTTACGAGACGATATTGGAAAACTGAAAGAGGAGTCTGAGAAGATCATAGATACTTATAAGGTATGGCACATAGTTCAGTATTAGCATTGACACAAACATATTAAAATATGTCATGCAAAATGGCCCAAAATGATGTATGAGTATATAAAGTTAAAACCACGTGAACAAAATATATGATAAATGAAAATACGCAAACCCTTTAAAATTGCTAAGCTGTAGATGCCGTTAATTCATTTAGTTGTCTTGTTGACTTGATGGATTTTTTTTTTTTCATTTGTGTGTGAGAAATTAAGAACCTCAAAAAAGTGTGGACGCGTGCGAGTTATTGCAAATGCAAACACAAATGCACCAAGCATGTGGGGATATATGAGATATTTGAGCAGATCCGATTGATCGATACCAAAATGCAAACCTAGTTGAGAGAAGATTCTTAGTTGCATTTTCATATCATTTGCTGCAAGTCGTATCTATTTTCAGTATAATTCAATATTGTGGTGTCATTTACAGTGAAAATTATCGAAATTGCTTTTGCTTTAAGCTTATTATTCACAAAACCATGGCTAAGAACACCGTAATTTCACCTCTGATTTCTTCTCTTTGTAATTAATTCAGGCCGGAATGGAGGAAGCTGATGTGCGTCTCTCGGAACTCAAAAAGTCGTCTTACGAGTTTGAAAGAGATATCTTGAAGGGCTCCGTGAATCAACGCAGCGGGAAGGTGGTTGCTGAAAAGATCATCAGATACTTTGAAGATAAACAAAGAGCTAGGGATGCGCTCATTGAAAAATTAAGACTGAAAAATTCAACACTTAAAGTTCAAAAGAAGAAACTACATTTACAGCTCAAACAGGTACGGGTTCATAGTATTTTGATTTTTTTTTTCGGGTGGGGGGGGGTAGTGATTCATGGATGTCTTGAGATTTTAATGAGAATTTTTCTTTCTTATTAACCCTAACTCCCAAATGCTTAAAAACTATCTAACTCCGAATACGTCATACAAAAATTTCCTGTTTCCCCTGGGATTTGAACCCCTGACCTCTGGCATCCCGATCCCATGTCCACCTATGGCAAGCCACCGAGTATATTGCCTGCCATGGCAACCATTTCGTGCTCATCTGTATCCCCCATCTGTGACGTATTTGGACTTAGGCAAATTCTTAATTTTGCTTGTTGGATTTTGTTGGACAGTGATGTGTTAGGGTTATACAAATATTGATGATAACTCCATCTTCAACTTTTTTGTGTGAATAGAATTTTAGTGCAAAATTGAGATAGGCAGGCCTATTTCCAAACAGAAAAAAACAACTAGTTGCTTTAAGGGGTTTTATATTTTGTATAATTGTTGCAAAATAACTTACAATGATTAACATCCAAAATATTACTCACTACTTTGGTAGCTTTCTTGATTAATATGGCTTGATCACAAGTGTCTTTGTTCATTGCTTCTTACTGGAAACTTGATAGTTGACTCTTTCACAGGTTTGTGATGTTTTGTAATGAGCAGTGAATCGTACATGAGATCTAGAGTGTAACATTCATTGCGGTTAATAAGTTTTTTCTAGAAAATGTGTTGGTGTTCCTAATGGGAAACTACTGCCTGAATGCTGCCACCCCTACCTTCGCAAAATAAATCCATTTGCAATTGATTATTTTTCTTTTGTTCTTTTTCTCAGAAAGAAGAAATGGGAGAAGTTCTTCATGAAGTCGACTTCCAACAGTTGAAGATTGAAAACAGCCAATATCTTGAGAAAATTGATGAAAGGAATCAGGATTTATTGAGACTGAAGCTTATGGCAGGAAACACACTTCAAGTATTAAATTCTTATAAGGTAAGAATATCGTCACGCTAATAAAATAATGGCCTAACTTCCATGGCTGCCGTATGTGAAATTAATATTCTACATTTCTATGAAAATTCATTCAAGTTGGGTAAACAATAGAAGAGGACTAAGGCCTGATGCAGACTCCTCTATCGTATAGAATATTTTGCTTAGAATATTCTATGCTGACGACAAAATGACGTAGGTCATCTAATATAACTGTGTGTTTTATACGATGACCTAGTCATTTTGACCTACGTCATTTTGTCGCATAGAATATTCTAAGCAAAATATTCTATACTATTGTGGAGTCTGCACCTGGCCTTACTTCAGTTTGGGTAAAACCCGGTAAATACAAAACATGTTCAATTGAGTGTGTAATATCAACCATCTAAAGGGTAATGGGTAGTGCTGTGCTTTACATCATACTGATTGAAATCAATATCCATCTTTGATGATGTGTTATGTTTGGCGAGTGCAATTATTGGCACAATAGAAGAATGAGTTTACACAGAAATGTCATATGGCAGTAATGGAAGTTAGGCCATTATTTTATTCGTGTGACGATATTGAAGGTTTCGATCAATGCTAGTGTCAACCCATCATATTTTGACAAATTTTTTGTCCTGTAACTCAGAATCTGGAAAAAAATCATTGAAAGTATACATTTTTATTATTTAAATCATTAAATTTCCTACAAGTCATGAACTTTTGAACGCAACAAGTGCATAGCATATGACTTTGTGTAGTACGAAAGACTTTCTTTTCACGCTTTCACCGCGTCAAGCAACCAATCAAGAAGCGCGGGATGCATTGTCGTTATAGATGCGTAGTCGCACACGCTCTCATCACAAGCACCCTGCAGATTTGATTTGGAGGAAATTTAATGATTTCAATTAATAGCTGATTGGATGGGCATCGGTCTTAAAAGCTACAGATGATTTATAGTACACTAAGCCTCCTTGGCTATGTAGCCTAGATGCACTGTAAAGGTCCGTTCATTGTATACTCCACAACTATATTGTGGTACAGCGAATTTATTGACACATTAGTCTGCATGGTTTCCTATCATTAATTACTTTGAGGCTTTGTTTTGCTCTCCGTATGCTCACCTAAACAGCTTGAGGAAGCCATTTAATGCTTGCATGGACATTTCAAAACAGCAATCACAGAAAGTGTGCAATGAATGGTGTAAATAACGCTCTGCACTACAGGCTTCCATGAACGGACCTTAAGTGTTGCTCCAGGTCTTCGGCAACCTCATTCTTTGGAAGTTGAACACTGATCAGCTTACTTTCAAGCCATTGTAGCCAAGTTCAGCTGCTTGAGTTAATTTTTGTATATCTCTACAAGACAATTACTAGCCTTCTATGATGAATGGACATTTACCATTACTCCACTCCAGGTCTCTAATGGCAGCCACATTCTTGGGAGTTGAATTTTGATCAGCTTACATTTAAACCACTGTAGCCAAGATAAGGTCACGAAGGACTTTTAGTTTTTGTATAGGTATCTTTAAGTCAATTACCAGTCAGTAGAACTCTTTCCAAAGGAATTTTAAAAGGTATATCGAAAAAAATCGAGTTGACCTTAAATTGGTGACAAAACATTCTATGCCTGTTTTGTATTGATGAGCAGGTGTAAAAATATCATGAACATTAACAAAAAATATCCTAAAAATGAAAATATTGGACCCACTTTACCCTATTTTCTATCTATGTTACCCCAATCTAACACCAAACTTCATGTACCTTCAATTTCTGTTTTTTCAATTACAGAAAAAATTACACACATTAACTTTAGAATCAGACAGACTGAAGTCTGAAATCACAAATCGTAATGACCTGCTGGTAAAGATAGACCAAGAAACTGGCACAGTAGAACAGGTAAGTAGAAAATAGACCAGAAAACTGGCACGGTAGAACAGGTAAGTAGACCCACTCCTTTTCTTGGAAAATTAATTATTATCATAACATTTAATATGGCTGAAAACATTGTCGGCCTCCAAACAAAATTTTTGCTACCAAACATTTGGTTGTGACGTCACCAAATATTTGCCATCAAATTTAAAGTATGAACCGGTAACAAACATTTGGTGCAATGTATATGGCAATTCAATACATGTGCAATCTAGCACGAAATTTATTTGGTCTTAACTCGGTGTTGAAGTTATTTTATTTGGAGTCACTCGTCATTTTGACGACCTATGGAAACATAGTCGGCCTCCAAACAAAATTTTCGTTACCAAACATTTGGTCGCTAGATTGTACATGTATTGAATTGCCATGTACATTGCACCAAATGTTTGTTACCAGTTCATACTTTAAATTTGATGGCAAATATTTGGTGACGTCACAACCAAATGTTTGGTAGCAAAAATTTTGTTTGGAGGCCGACTATGTTTTCACCCTATCATCCATAAAGAACCCCATCCCAACACCACCCCACCCCACCCAACTTCACCCCACCCACACCAAGAATCAGATGAATTGACTTTATGTATGGGGGCATTTTGCATTCCTACATAAACTGAGTGCCTTCAGATAATGACACACAAGTGACCAAGGACTTTGAACTTTCAGAGGACCTAAAACAGAGTCCTTGGAAAAACATGTTCAAAGTACAGGGATTTACTGTGGGCTATGGCTCCCCGATTTATAATTCTACTCGACTAAAGAAAATGCCCAAAACATCATGCTTCAGGAGTATAAGAGTTGAGATTTTACGCTTTTTTTAGACTTTTTCATTCATTTATTTATTATTACGGTATAAAAACACAGAAGTGCAGTCAAAGACTGAAAAATCTTCAATACATCAAAACACATATGTATAAAATTGCACGCAAAACATGAAAATCACACAATGAAAAAATTAGTATTCAAACGGTCAACAATAGCTTTAATTGTAGACTTCCTGTAACGAGTAGTTCTGCACCTTTTTGGATCCAACTGGTGGCCACTCCTGAGATTTCTTCCGTGTCTAGCCTTTTTTGGTTTAGGAAGCATTGATGTGTGACGCTCAGACTTGAGAAGCTTCTCACCAAAACCTCGGAAGAAGTTACTCCCGCCCTTCCACCAAAGTGCAGAGCTTAAGCGTATTCAGTGCCTCGGCATACGATTTGTACTGATCCCCAAGAATTATGCGGCAGGCCCGTTTGGATGAGCTCTAACTGGTCAGTCTGTTTACTTGTGATTGACGTGTGCCAGAGAGGACAAGCATATTCATGCCTTCAACATAGACATGATTTCAGCTTTATTTTTTATTTTCACTTCAGCCTGTTCTTGGCAATTAGTCACTATTTTTAACATTTCTCAGCATTTTATATCACTCTGTATCATCTGGGGACAGGGGGGGGGGGCATTACCATGCATACACTCCAAAGACCACAAGAGATGTTATGTCTTGGGATATTCATATATTTAAGGTGGCCTAGCACAGATAGAATTCCTCTATTTATTTTTCTTATTATGGTGTTTTCATATGTGCTGATCACATTTCTGAAATAAAAAAAGGGGGGGGGGGTTAGTTTTTAAGAAAAATCCATTTAAAAAACACTAAGTTTTACCACTTTTTACCATTGACTTCTATGGTAAAATCAAAATAAATAAGACAAAAACTCTTATAATTAAAAAACGGCTCTATTTTGTTCTCTCTTTTCAAATATGTTTTGGTCCTTATATAGTTCTTTAAAAAAAATGTGATAAAAAAATATGGTCACCGACTTACTTTTTGAGATATTAAGCAAAAAAATGGAATTTGTTTAGAAATGACTAATACCGTAAGCACTGTGTGCTTTAAGCCCTGCGTCCTCAGGAGTAACGCGCATGGTCTTATGCGTGAATATAAAAATGACACACTTGTAAGATTGCGTCTTATTAAAGAGCAAAATACAGTACGCCAAAAAGTATGCTAAAAGCCCGGGATAAAGACTTTGAAATTGTGTGCAACACTGCTGATATCAGCTCACTCGTGTCCGACACCGTTTCTGTGCTAGGTGTTTTAGATTTTTACTTTTGATGTAACTTGAATATGTTATTCCTCTTTGTTTCCTTTTTTCAGGAAAGAATAAAGGCAGAGGATGCCAATAGAAGATTAAGGCAGCAATTGGACGATTTCCGTGTTCCAGAAGTGGTAGAATATGTGAAAGAAAAAGCCGAGTTGTATGAACTGTCTAAGACTGTGAAAAGCTGGGAGAGGAAAGTCGAAATTGCAGATGTAAGTTAACCAGGATTTGTAGAAAATAGAATTAGTTTGATAGTGGCATTGGGCTCAGCAGGATGGTTTTATATGTCGGGTACAATGTAATAATAGCGCACATAATTGAGGAGGGGTGTGTCTTAGTGGTTAGAGCTGGTTAGAGTATGATGGGACCCAGGGGGGGGGGTACTCAAATTTGGTTTGGGTAGGGACGTGCCTCTGGGAAATTTGGAAAGCCACCCATCCAAATACCAATTTGTGAGTCAAATTTAATAAAAAATCTAAATTTTTCTGTCCAAATTTGCCCTATTTTGGCAAAATTTTAAAACATTTTGAGAAGAATTGTTAAAAGAAAACCCATCAAAATACCTCATTTTGCGAAGAAAAAGGACCGATTGGAATACCAGAAAGCCTGATTTTGCTACCCGAATTTGCGGCACGTCCCCATAAACCCTTTTGTACTAAGTAGCCCCCCCCCCCTGGGATGGGACTCATAACACAGAGGTTCCGGGTTCAAGCCCCGGTCAGACAACATCTCCCTGTGTCCTTGAGCAAGAAACTTTACTCTACTTGCAGGGGCGTAACCAGCTTTGACCGTCCGGGGGGGCAAGACTCAAGAGGCTTCCCGATTTTTGTACTTGCTTGAAAAAAAAAATTAACGCGCGCGTAGCGCGCACGCACAAATATTTGGACAAATTTGTTTATTATAGCTAAAAAACGCCTATTTTTGGATGAAATAATGGTTTCTTTCATTTTTCTTTTCTCCTTTCCCTTTTCTTTTCCTTCCTTTTCTCTTTTCCTTCTCATTTTCCCTCGTCTTTCCCCCTTTTCTTCTTCTTCCTCCCTTTCTTCCCTTCCCATTTATTTGCTCTCCTTCCCGATTTTTTTGGGTCCGGGGGGGGGCAAGCTGCCCCCCCGGACACCCCCTGGTTACGCCCCTGTCTACTTGCTCCATGGTTCGGAAGTTACGTTAAACCATTTTTTCCCCTAAAATTAAGTTTGGGCCTGGTATTTTGAGGGGTCTCTTTACCTCAAAAGTGATTTATTTTACCATGTTTTCTTAATTTTTGAAAATCGAGATTATTATCTCTGAGAATATTTTTGGAAAAAAAAGAGACCCATATGACATTATAACATGAGTTAACTGTACCCCTCAACTTACAGTTTGCTGCAGATCATGCAACAATTTTTGCAATACCATGCAATACATATTTATAACTACTCTGCCCAACGAAGTAAAAACACAGTTTGTATATTGCCCGGGGGGTACTCAAGTTTGGTTTTGGTACGGATGTGCCACTGGCAAATTGAAAAGGCCACCCATCCAAATACCAATTTTCAAGAAAAGGGTAGCCATCCATGTACCAAATCACTCAAATTTTGAGTCAAATTTCTTTAAAAATCACATTTTTTCGCCCAATTTGCGCGATTTTGGTACAAATTTTGGAAAATTTTGTGAAGAAATGCCCAACTTTGCACCATTTGGCGCAAATTTTGGAACATTTTGAAACGAAAATCCATCAAAATACCACATTTTGCGAAGAAAAAGGACCGATTGATTGATCAGAGAGTCTGATTTTGCGGCACGTCCCCATAACCACTTTTGTACTAAGTACCCCCCCCCGGTATATTGCAGATATATCATGCACAATTGAGCAGACGATTAATTCTGTTTCAAAACTTAAAGCAGTCTACTATATCAATGTACATACAACCTTCTAGCATGGGTGTGTTTTGAAGATACAATTTGAGTTAGTTGATTTATAATAGCATGTTGAATACAGACATAATGAATAGTGTTTTAAAATTTAAAAAGTATTGGGAAAAGTGTTTCTAGAAAAAATGTATTGCTAACGTTACTATTTATTGAACAGACAATGCATTTTCAATGGTCTGTCCAATAAAAAGTAACATTAGCACTAAACTTTTGGCATAGATAATTATTCAAAGAGTAATATGAATTGCAAAACATTATCATTGTGAAGTATTAGCATGTATTTTTATATTAATTAAACACCTAATCTGCATTTTATTCTCTCTGGTAAAACACTATCCATGATAACATTTTTGCTATTGTTACTCTAGTTTTGACGGAAACTAACATAAGCACTACATCTAGAAATGCTGAACAGAATATTTTATAAATGAAAAACACCTTTTTTGTTTTAATAATAATAATAATAATAATACACTGCATTTATAGAGCGCAAAATACAATGGTTTCTAAGCGCTAAAAACATAAAACTACAATACACTACAATATACAGTACAAGCAAGTCAATTTGTAAATAAAAATGTCTTGAGCAATTGTTTGAAGCAGAGCGGATGGTATATGGGATAGAGTTCCAGAGTTTAGGTGCTGCAACAGAAAAAGCATGGTCGCCATAGAAAGATGTTTTAACACGAGGTCCAGGTTGTAAAGCGAGTTGAGATGCCGAACGAAGAGATTTATTGGTTGATAAAGTTATGAGGTCCTGAACATAGATAGGTGCCTGATCGTGAATTAAGCAAGTATTTGACCATGGATTAATATCAGGATAATCAATTTGTTTTTGGTTTCTCTGATAAACTACAGAACAAGATTAAAGTTTAATATTATCTTTGGTCCCATTACTATGAAATATGCCAATTACATTTGATATAAATTGCAGATTCATTAACACTCAGAAAATTTGATTTGAAAAGTAAATCTTTAATTTACGTTAATGTTTCTATCATATTTTTTTCTTATTTTTAACAGATGGCATTAAAAACACATAGGAAAACATGGCAGCAGATGAAGATTTCCAGCCAGCATCAAATTCAACAGCAATGGCCTATGGAAGCAATGTAGAAGGACATTTATCAAAGGTCCTCAACAAACTTTATTGGTATTGGTATACTCGATTTAATTGGATGGATCAAAATGATCCATCAAGCTGCATGTTGCATCATGCATGTCATTGGTCTGTGTTTGTGGTAAAGGGTTGCAATTGGATCACCTGAGTTCCATATAAGACTGAAAAGAGAGTTGGTATTGTATTGGTGACAAACTGCAGCTCAATAAGAAAGTGGCTATTTCTGTTTTCTAATTAATAATGCATGTGTGTCTACAAGTTTAGTAAGATATATTTTTTGTATAATTATTATAAAATATTGTAACTTTTTTAACACCTGCAAAATGCCTTATTTTTTGTCGGACAAGTTTGAAGAGAAATGTTTTTTTTTAATATTTTTGTTATGACCAGAAGTTTTTGAATTTTATGAATTTAAAAATTTTGAACCACAAGGTGTTATATACTTTATTTAAGTCCTGAAAAAAGTACTTGATCCACAACAAGACTTGATATAAACTCTTAACACTAGTCCTAAAATTTGTGTGCCAGGTACCTAAAGTTTTGTATTGATTTTTTTTTGATTTTCCTAATTTCGTTGAATCAGTATACTGGTTCTTTACTAAATTCTATTGTAATTTCAAATGTCCAACTTCAACAGCCCATCTAATAGCTAAAAGACTCAAATACATTGAGTATTATTTGACTTAATTTCAGGAGATTATGAGAGAGGTCACAAAGAATATTAGACAACCAAATCTTCCATGAGAAATCCGTCCAAGTCAATGTACTCTGATTTTAGGTATCTTGACAAGATATATATTATATTATAGATGTATATTGATTAATTATTTACATTTTGTATATGTCACTATGAAATAAACTTGAATTAGTAATCATGTGTTGTATTCTATATTTTGTTGACAATGAGGAGGATGAGGAAGAGAATAATGATGTTGAGGACGCACACCACCAATTGAACCTCCCATTGAAATACATACAAAAAACCCAGTCTTTGGCGCTCGTTTTAAGGCTTTTGTGGCAATATTTTGGGTATAAACTATATATCAATGGATTGGAATTTTTTCAAATTTTAATATATGTTTCCATGTACGGGGGGTCTTCCATCTCGTTTTCGCGCTACGGGAGCCCGAAGTTAGCCCCTGTTATTTTTTACCCGTTTTTTGCCTGAAAACGCGATCTCGCTATTTTACCGTTCTGAGGGCCTACTTTTTTGTGACGACTAAAATTTCGAATTTTGGGATTGCCAAAGTATTATGCAGACTTCGATCTTTAGTTTAAACCCAAATTTGACACATAAATCAAATAAAAAAGTACCATGTACTGCAAAAATCAAGGACTTTTATACCGGAAATAAAACCATTACACAAAACGTGGAATGATTTGGTGGTGTATGTCCTTGAGGAGAAGGGTGCAGGATGTTAAGGAAGAAGAGGGTGGAGGCAGGTGCAGGGGGAGAAGGATGCAGGTTTACGTTGACGATGTAGGGTGACGCTAACAAGGAGGATGTAGGAATGCTGTAATGAGGATTCAGTAATTAGGCCTAAAAAATTGTTTGATTGGCGTAACATAGAAAAAAAAAGTCCATGTTTCACATACAACAACACAAAATATACGACAAATATACAAAAACATCTTCACTTTTTCTGTAACACATCTTTTATTTGTCATTTTGAATGTCCTGCAAGCCATATCTCACACTCTTAAAAAGAAAGGATCAAATTGATCCCATAAAGTATCAAATATGAGCTTATCCTTTTTGGGATCAAATTTGATCCTTTTTGGGATCAAATTTGATCCTTTTCGGATCAAATACACTCCTTTTTGATCCAAAAAGGATCAAATTTGATCCCAAAAAGGATCAAATTTGATCCCAAAAAGGATAAGCTCATATTTGATACTTTATGGGATCAAATTTGATCCTTTCGTTATAAGAGTGCAGGCCCCCATGAATCGATTCCCATCAAATTTGGGATTTGGAGGTTTTTTTACCATGCTCAAAAAAATAAAAATATCTAGGGTTGGTCGGTTACGCCAGTCAAACAATTTTATTAGGCCTTAATGGAGAGAGGATTCGGGAAGACTATAACAAGGATGATGAGGATACAGGATGACAATCGTGCCCACAAAGTAAAAACACAGTATGTGCATTCATAAAACAAACCAGATACATCCTATTAGCATGCAATTTCACTTCAATCTACACCCATGCTAGAAAGTTATATGTACATAATTGATATAGCAGACCCCCAGATACTGCCTTAAAGGTGTAGGTTCCTATTTTAGGATGTGTATAATTTACTTTTAACTGATTGACCTTGACCTCTGAAATGTATTGTGCAAGGTTTAAACCTTAGCTTGTGTCTTGTTTTCTCCTGAGAGGCAAAAGAAAGTATGCAACTCTGGGATGAGGCTGTTATGTAAATAAAAAAGAAATGGAAAATAGGTATACCAATTGATTTAACATTTTGTGCTATGGAGGTGAAATTTTGGATTTATAATAAGAAAAATATGGGCTTTCAATTGGCATCAAAAAACATACTACTTCCAGTTGAGCCCTGTGGGATGATAATGTGATCAGAACCTACACCTTTAAGTTGTGCTAAAGAATTGGTTGTCTGCTCATTTGTTCAGAATTTTTCCAAGGGAAAAGAAGTAGCTTGAAATTTGTCTGCAATGCACATACTGCAATTTTACTTTTTGTATGGCAGAATCATTCCTCCTGCATCCCCATTCTGCATATTCTCGTTATTGACTTTCGGCAAACTCACCAACCTCAAACCCTGCCTTCTCCAACATCATCATCCTGCATCCTGAAGAAGTCGGCTACTCCTGACGAAAGCTTCAAAGTTCAAAATTTACCAATTGCTATGAATTCCCGTCGTAAAATTCTCAAAATTAAAAAAAAAAAACTGCATTCTCCTCAGCAGGATATTCTCCTCCTCCTGTGTCCTCCTCCTTGTCACTATCCCCCATATCCTCTTTATTATTGTCCTACATCAATTGCATCCTGCATTCCCTCTTTGGGGCAATCTGCACGGAGTGCCGATCCAGATGCAAACGCATCTCTGAGATCCGCATCTTCGTACACCCCGTGCTGTGCAGGAGATCTGGATCAGACGCCCATGTAGCCACAATCTTCTGCAAAGCGGCTTACGGAGATGCGTTTTCATCTGGATTTGCACTCCCGTGTAGATTGCCCCTCTATTATTCTGCTCCCTCCTCATTCTGCATAAATGGTCATTATCATTTTCCTGCATCATGTTGCCGGTTGACAATAATGAGATTGATGATGATAATGATGCATAATGATTGAGAGGATGTTGAGAAGGGTGTAGGATGATGATGAGGAGGAGGACAATGATGACGACGATGGATTATAGGGATTATGGAGGATTTAAGATAGAAATGATGTGGAGGGTGACATTGAAGAGGACACTGGATGAGGATCAGGTCAGGATGAGAATGGGGAGGATGGTGCAGGAGAATGGGGAGGATAAGGGTGCATGCCATAGGGTAGATGTAGGATAATAATAAGGGTGACAGTATATACGAGGGATGCAGGATGATGATGGTGTGGTTGACATCCTGAATCCTCCATAAAACACCCCTTAAAGGGGGTGTGATTTTTCTGAAGCCATAATAAGCCAAAATATACCCTTTTTCCGATGTTAAGCCTATACACCCTAAATGGGATTTTACCGTTACCATTTTAACACTAAGGTTTGAAAAAGTACCCTTTTTCTTGAAAATGTTTTTCTTTTGACTAAATAGCAAAAATAAATCAAACTTTGATCATTTTTTGGATCACAATAAGCGCACCGTATGCATAAAAATGCGCCGTATGCAAAAACGAACAAAAATATAAAAAATCTAATTCCATTTATTAGTTTTCCTTCTCTCTTTCATTTAAAAAAAGAATGAAGTCTCTAGCATCTACGGCTAGGGAGATTAACTTTTTTGAAATCCGACACCAAAAATCCAAGATAGCCGCCAATTAAATATGCAAATTAGGTGATTTTTTTGGGGGGGTCACCCAAGTATCCTAGACACCAAATAGGCCTATGAAGTATGATACCATCTTCAATAAAAAAAACACACACATTTTTGGTGCAGATCATTGGCGTATCCTTCATGGGTGGGGGCATGCCGGCCCGGCCCCCCCCCCCCCTCCCCCCCCCCTCCCCCGGGTCATCAAAGGGGCGCAAAAAAGGGGAAAAGAAAGAAGAGATAAAGAAAGAAAAAAGAAGAAAGAAAAGAGAGGGAGGGGCGAAAAAATAAAAGAAAGGGGAAAGAATGGGAGGAAAAAAGAAAAAGTGAAAGAAGGAGGGGCGCAAAAAAGAAAAAAATGAAAAGACAGAAAGGGAGAAGCAGGACAAAAAGAGGGTACCAAAAAGGAAAGGTTGGAAAAACGAGAGAAGACATCAGTAAGGGGGAAAAGAAAAAGGATGAGAGGAAGGGAAAGAAAAGATAAAAACAAAAGAGATATAGATGAGAAAAACAAGGAACGAAAAAAAACCCGAGGAGAGGGACACCAACCAGTTTCATATGCAAGATGATGCTCCCGGGAAAAAAAACCTTCAGAGGTGACGAGTATAAATACTGCGAAAATAAGAAAAAAACCTTCCTTTAAACATATTTTGATTTTTCGCAAACTTTAGGGGCGCCAACTTGACAGGGGCAGTGGAAAAGGCAAATCAATCTGATCAGAGCACTGGATCAGAAGGACATTTACTACAATCATCATAGTCAGAATTGCCGCATTTAAATGTCGCAATTTTGTAAATTTCAAAGCACTGAAATAATTGTCCTTTTTTGGTCAATATTTGTACCAACAATCAAAATCTTTGCACCAGTTGACCTGATTTGCGCGTTGTAATTTCCAATTTTCTATCCCCTAGGGGCATCCCCTCAGACACCCCCTATATACTATCTTAAAACTACGTGTTCATTTTCCTGGGCCAAGTATCAACTATATGCACCTAACTCAAAAATAGTGGTCAAATTTTGACCACATAAAGGGTCAAATTTAACCCTTTTCGTTGTATCGTTGTCGACTGCTAAATGCTAGGCTCAGATACCTTGCCAAGATTATTACCATGGCGTGATTTGCACTTTGAAATTTCAAAACTTTCTATCTCAAGAGGGGGCACCCCCCCCCCCAGACACCCCCTCAATATCATTTGTCGATTGCTAAATGCAAATCTTTGAACTAAACTGCTCAGATATGGATGAAAAAGTGCTAACTTCAAGCATCAATTAGACAAAAATATATGCACCAAAATGGCGTGATTTGCACTTTGAAATTTACAAAAATATATGCACCAAATGGCGTGATTTGCACTTTGAAATTTCTAAATTTTCTATCTCATGAGGGAGCACGTCCCCTTCAGGCACCCCGTCAATATCATTTGTCGATTGCTAAATGCAAAGCTTTGAACTAATTAACTGCTCAGCAGATATGGATGAAAAATTGCTAACTTGAAGCATGAATTAGACAAAATAGTCAATCCACTCAAAAAAGAGAGAAATAACTAAACTTTCACTCCAAAAAATGTACTGAAAAAAGTGTCAGAGTGAACACCAGTCAAAAATGTATTGTCCTTCATTGAACTCTTTAAAGAGTGGACATTCACTCTCTGGGAGTGAGCGGCACTCCTTTTGGAATGAATATTTCACCATATTACTCGTTCTACTTAATATTCACTCAAAAAAGAGTGATGTTTATTTTATTTTATTTTATTCATCTGGCTAACAACAAAAAGAACAAACACAAAAAGTTAAGGACTGCTGAGCAGCCAGGGAGAGCTGAAAGCACGAAAGAGTACTATCGCCAAGGACGCACCTCTCACAACCCAGCAGGCCTTTTACAAGCAAATCACAACAAACTAAATAATACAATGCAATAATAAATAAACAAAAAAGTAAAACAAAAATGGAGCAGGCGAAACATTACATATTATTTTCTGTGAAGTGAGTTTTCAGACTTCGTTTGAAGGTAGTGAGATTGTGTATAATAAGGTCATTTCTGATTGATGATGGAATGGTAGCCCAGATAACAGGGAATTGAACCCACACTCTTAGAAAGGAAGGATCAAATATGAGGCAAAAAGGATCAATTTTGATCCTTTTTAGGTATCAAATATGAGCTTACCCTTTAAGGATCAAAGTGATCCAAAAATAAGGATCAAAATTCTTGATCCGAAAAAAGGATCAAATATTTCTTATAAAAAAGATCTGCCTAAAAACATCTCACTGAAGTGACCCTAGCTGGGTTTGAACCCACGCCGCATGTGCACCATGCATAATTACCAATTATAATGACCAACGCTCTAACCACTCGCCCACGGAACAGGCAGTTATCAAGTGTGATGAAATTATCGTATTTGTATACCATTGTATACATTCCCGGCTATGTAGTGGATATGGTGTACTCAAATATGAAACAAAAGATCACGTTGGATCCAAACGCGGTATCAAATATGAGCTCATCCTTTCCGTATCAAAGTAAACCAGAAATACGGATCAAAACTTTGATATTGTAATCAAAAAGGATCAAAATAAAATGATCCTAAAAAAGGATCAAAAATGATCCTGGTGAATTTGATCCATTTGTATATTTTGATCCGAAAAAGTATCAAAACGATCCACGTTGGATCAAAAGTGATCCTTAAAGGATGCATATCCTATATTGAGGATTGCAAATGTAGATGGAGGTCATTGATATATATGTTAAATAATAAAGGGCCCAGCACGGACCCCTGTGGCACCCCAGATAGTACGTTAGTCTAGCCTGAGGAGGCACCACGAAGAAATAAAACACGTTGACGACGATCTGTTAGGAATGAAGTAATCCATTGTAACAGAGAACCAGATATACCATAGGTTCTATGAAGCTTTTGCACAAGGACATCATGCGAAATGGAATCGAATGCACGACTGTAGTCAACTGATATTAGATCAATACGAGCTGTTGGATTAGATCTGCGATCAAGAGCAGCGAGCCATTCGGTAGTAGCTTCGCATAATGCCGTTGTACAAGACTTACCGGGAGAGAACCCATGTTGGTTCTCAAACCAGGGGCGTAACCAGCTTTGACCGTCCGGGGGGGCAAGACTCAAAAGGCTTCCCGATTATTAATGTATTTGTTGGGGAAAAAATTAAACGCGCGCGTAGCGCGCGTGCAAAAAGTATGTGGACAAATGTTTATTTTAGCTAAAAAACGCCTATTTTTGAACGAAATAATGGTTTCTTTCCCTTTTCCTTTCTCTTTTCCCTTTTCTCTTCCTTCCTTTTCTTTCTTTTTCTCTTTTCCTTTGCCTTTTCCCTCTTCTTTCCCCTTTCTCTTTTTCCTTCTTCCCTTTTTCTCTTCTTCCTCCCTTTCTTCCCTTCCCATTTTTTTGCTCTCCTTCCCGATTTTTTTGGGTCCAAGCTGCCCCCCGGACACCCCCCTGGTACATGGTTACGCCACTGTCTCAAACAAGAGGCCATTGGCTAACAGATGGTCACGGAGATCGTCACAGACCAGAGCCTCAAGCATTTTGACCACAATGCACTCAACGAGCGAATGTCCACTCTTTAAAGATTGAAATGGAGGACAATACATTTTTGAGAGGTGTTCACTCTCACTCTTTTTTTTTTACACTTCAAGTTGGAGTTAAAATCAATCATTTGTGTACCGTCGCGGCAAAAGGGACCAGTTGTCGGCAACTTCCATTTTGCGCTAGAGGCCGGTAAAGTTGACTATACCAAAATATGATGGGAAGGTCAATTTTGAGTTTTTTGTGGAAATGAAATCTTTGAACCCTTTTGTATCCAAAATGTAAAGATGGTTAATCAAATATAACGACTAACTTGTAAACAAGTGTGATTTTTATCGCTATGTCGAATCGTTTTCATCATGAAAATGTGAAAATTTGTGTTTTGACAAACGGTTATGAGTACGATTATGGTAATTAATTATGCAATAATGAAACATGGTATTGAGTCCAAAAACTGTTATTAAATTACGCAAGGTATCGTCTTCCATTGAGCCAAATTTCAAGGCGATAAACAAAAGGGAACATGGTGGTTGCTATGGAGATTTGCTCATACTCTATTCAGACTGCACACAAAATCGAATGGAAAAACAGGCCTACCTTTAACAGCCTTTTTCTCACAAACTAGTTTTAACAAACGGTTATGAGTACGATTTTATAATTTGCCAAAACTCGTCACCCAAAGCTCCGATTTGCATGATTTTGGTATCATTGAAAAGGGAATTAAATGAGCTTTACCACCATATGAAAATCTCCATATTTTGGTTTTGACCCAACTGGACCCTTTTGCCGCGACGGTACACATTTCTCTCTTTTTTTTTCTCGAGTGGATTGACTAGCGCATGCAACTTCTTTTTTTGAGTGGTTTACATTCTCATTGGGATCTGGGATTCACTCGTTGTTTTACTCTTTTTACATTTAGAGAGTACTTAACAACATGATATCTTCACTAAAATAGTAGTAACAAGAAGTTTAACTTAGTAATTTATTTTTAGAAGCACTATCACTGAATTTCTCATTCTCCGGAGAATGAGAAATTCAAAGCACAAAGAATTGTTTGTTTTTTCTAAAAATGTTCAAGTTCAACAAGAATGGTTATGGATAAGTTTGGCAGTGCTTTCTAAAACTTACACTCTTAAAAAGAAAGGATCAAATTGATCCGATAAAGTATCAAATATGAGCTTACCCTTTTCCGGATCAATTTTGATCCAAATTCTCCTCAAATTTGAGCCTTTTTGGATCATAAAGTGTGTTTGAACTGAAAAGGATTAAATTTTTAGGAGAATTTTGATCAAAATTGATCCGGAAAAGGGTAAGCTCATATTTGATACTTTATCGGATCAATTTGATCCTTTCTTTTTAAGAGTGTAGCAATAAAACCAGTAGGTGTCGAGGGAAGTTGAACTTCACTGTGGTGATCGTGGCTAATGCCTTTAATCATCGTCATCCAGTGCGTTTTCTCCTCCTCATCCTCCTCAGAAGTCTCAAAGATGCCAATTGGGTACAATTCCAAGCTGAGGGAGAAAAGTGTCACTTTGGTATTTTAGACGTTAAAATCTCACTTTTCATTCACATTTGTACCCTTTTAGATATTTCTATGCAACTTTTTATCACTTTTTTCTTTTTTTTAATGATTTTTTGTTTTGGGATATTCTGATTTAAAAAAAAAATGGGAAAAGTGACCAAAATAATGAATTCCTCCTCCTCCTCCTCCTCATCATCATCATCATCATCACCATCATCATCATCATAAATATTTACATAATTTTGTATACATTAATTTATTAAGTTGAAACAAATTAGCTGGCTTTTATTCTGACCATCAACCACTGAAGTTTAAATTAAACTGTTTAATTGATGCAGATGATGAGATGAGGAAGATGCTGAGAGGAATGAGGAGGATGACTGTTCAAGACGTTGGAATTTTTTATTTTTGGACTATGCGGTAATTCTGTCAACAGAGGGCGGCAAACACAAAGTCTGGTCGATGACACCGCGGCCATTTTCCTCGTTTTCACGAAGGAAATTTGCACAGCCTGTGAAACCAACTGTCAAGAAACTCACTAATTATAGCACTTCACCGATACATATTTACGTTTTGTTACATTTTTTGGATTCTACAGAGTATAAAGTTTCCGTCTGACGAGGATTTAAGTTCACTACAGTTCTATAAACCAGTCATTTTCACCGATGAAGATTTGGGTGTGAATCTTTTCTTCCCGCTGTTCTTCCATGGTTTCTCATGGAAGATAGGAGCACGAGGCTGCAGTTGGCCATTTCGTCACCTTGCATTTGCTGTTGTGTTTGACGACGGAGAAACAAAACCCAATCTTTACAGGTTGGGTTTTTGTTCAACAGAATTTTGATATTTTCAGAAATTGTGGATTGAACAGCAACCACGTTTTTCAAACCACTTTGTAGCGTAGTTTCCCTTCGCCCGATTGTGAGGCTTGGGACAAGAACGCTGTCGCAAGTTAAAACTGAGACATTGTCATTGAACACAACCCGGCGTCGGCCCAAAAATTACCCCTTGGGCAAACATACAATTGGAAGGCAAGACAAACTTGGAAAGAACTCAGAAAGGATAAAAGACATGGCAATGACAAGAGCAAGAGTGTATGCTGATGTGAACTCTCATAGACCAAGAGAATATTGGGATTATGAATCTCATGTAGTAGAATGGGGGTAAGGAAAACATGAAATATGGTTGAGCAAAAATAGAAGTCAAAGATTTTATCATGAACATATTTCAATGAGAAGTTAAATGTACAGTATGTGTTGTATCTTAATTCTAACTTTGCATGAAGAAAACCTTTTCATTATAATGCGTCTGGTGCGCCGAGCCTGGGTAAAAGTTCAAACGCAACTCACGCGATATTTGTGAGCTCGCGTGATTTGACAGTTCTCAACTTGCTGCGTGACTTGATGATCGATTTGATCATGTTGATTGGTGTGTTGTTAACGCATGCCTCGATTTGGACCCGCCCAGAATGAAAAGGTATTTTCAGATGCACGTACTTCAAAAAATATGTGGAACATCGGAATGGGAAAAAAAGAAACAGAACTGTGCACACCTGACTTAACTTAAATTTAAATTGTGTACATAATTAAATTATACCAGTATTGGGTTTAATTTTAGTCCCAGGGCTGTGACCATGTCCATGGACCATCATTAACTTTTATCATTGGGTTTTGTAATTTCTATAGGTCCTAGGTCACAGGAGTAATGTGTAATACTTTGGCCATTTAAGTTTTCTAAGTTTTGACATGAAATATTTGAAAAAATAAAAGACTAAAAAAATTCCAATCAGCATAGGGCCTTGTAGGCAACATCTTTTGATAGTGTAGAATCATTACAAACCTAATTTAAACCAAAAGATGAAATTTATCATCCAAAATCTGGACGTAAACAAATCTGAGGTTGTCAAATTCGGAAACCCAATGTTACAACATACAAGGCAAGTTTAGGCCATAAAATCACACATTTTGATTCTAAATGTTAACAAACCACCTATCATAGGATGCACAAGACTCTCAAGGAGCTTACTAATTAAAAAAATTGTAAACAGCTTCAATATTTTAGTTGAATTTGATGTGTGGACTTAGTCCTCAGATGGTCTGTACAGACATGCTTAAATGGCAGTTTTACTACATAGCATTTCCCATGACTTGACACTTAAGTCAAGTCATGGTGCCAGGACTAGTTTAATTTGTGAACGTGTACTTGGAAGATAAGCGTAGTGCGGACACAACTTGACCAGTAATTGCAAATGTATAATGTTTGCGTCAAATGTCACTGTGTATTTGCTGTGACTGTCTATGTACGTGTTCACAAATAAAATCCAACAAGTTGTTACAATACAAATAGGAAGAAGCGGACCTACGTCATACGCAGCGGTTACGCAGCACAGTGGTCTAAAAATAGCTCGCGTTGCACTTCGAGCGCGGTGAAAACAATCAATACTTCAGCCAGTGATCTCGTCATTTTCTTTCTTTTTTAACCAGACGAAAATCTGTGAAATGATGAGCTGTTTGTCATTTTGTTAAGACTTGAATACCACACATCTCATATGAATTTGGAATCGAAATATTTTGACAATTTGCTAAAATCAATCGAAGTTTCCGCGAGCCGGCATTTTCTCCATTGAGTTGAATGGGAAGTCGGCAAATGTTTTCACCGCGCTATTTGGACAAACGTCCCGGATGTAAACAAAACGCAATTGTTGTATACAATGACATGATATTGAATTTACAGTGTAAAGCATTTTTCATGTAAAGGCACTCAATTTGGAACTGGCACTAGCCTCCTTGTCGGACAGTTCAAAAGATTATTTAAAAGGAAAATGTTCAGCAAATTATTAATAACATTAAGTATGGTATATTATGTCCAAAATTAGTGATAAAAATGACATGAATCATGTGCCAGTTCCAAAATGAGTGCTTCCCTTTTTACTGTACAACTAATATCTAATTGTATGACCTCAAATTACTCTCCTGACAACTCTCCTTGAAGTTTTAACCTTTCAAGTTTCAGGAGAGTTATTTATAATATCTATCTCTTCAGCATTTTTCAAAAATGAAGCCCTGTTTTTGAATGATTAACTGCAATGATCTATGCTACTTCAACATTTAAAAGATCGCAAGTTATGTACAAAATAATGTATACCCCAGGGTATTAACCTGTCTGGGAACTTTTATTGTGCTGAAGAGAATTTTCTGTGAGATTTATGAAAAAATGCATGAATGGCTCTTAAAAACTCTTTCGTTTTTTACATTTATAAATTTGACATTCACCCAAATTTGGCTCATTTATTTGTATTTCATCATTCAATATTGCCAGAAAAAAATAATTTGTCGTAAGAAATTCTTGTGATTTTTGTTATTATTATTTGACTTTATAAGTTTATATTATTCTTAACTTTTTTTTTAAGCTCACATATTTCTTAACTTTTTTTTCTGGGAGAGGCACGGCCGCGTTACCGCGGATTTCGAAGCCCTGGTAGACCCATTATTTAGAAGTCGTTAAGTTGCTTTAAGGTAATCATTAATTGATCATCATAGTTTGATGTTTTCATGATGTTTTTTTTTCCTTACAGTCAACAAGATGATTACCAGGTAGTACGTAAACTAGGCAGAGGCAAATACAGTGAAGTCTTTGAAGCTGTTAATGTCACTAATAATGAAAAGTGTGTAATCAAAATTCTCAAGGTGAGTAGCTACGGTACAGTCGGTACTACTGTTTGTGGATTTAATTTGTGAACATGTCAAAGGTAGAGATCACACAGCCGTCTCCCACGCGAGCGAACGTACATTTTCAAGGTGAAAACAGTCCATGTGTACGCTCACACAGAAGTTTTCAGTACGTGTTAATTAATTACTGACACATGCAATAGTGTAGTGACATATATTTTTTCAGATGTTAAACCACTTATTGGAAATGTCTGGCTTTACTTTGCAATAGATTTTGTTATAAAAGTAAATTATTGTACTTGAGTCAATTGCCATATGCTCTTTGAGCATCAGTGTCCACTTCAAATAATGAATGGATTGATTATTGATTTTTGTTTCAATAGTTTGTTATATTGCCTCTAATTAATCACATAATAAAGCAGTTGATCTGTTATAGCCTCTTAATTTGAATGGTATTGACATTTATAAGTATCACTCTGCATTATCAGAAAATTGTGACAGGTGTTTTGATTGACAAGGAACTGTAACTGGGAGAAGTTGACTGTGTCTTCAGAGGCTACACAAATTTTCTTCTGAATTTCTACCACCTGCTGTCATCTTTTTTAAATCGATGCTTAAACTTTAATGTCCCATCCCGATTCCTAAATTTCACTTTATTCACAAGTAACAACTATGGGTAAAAGTTTAATATTTTCCATTGTATGTCTTCCACAGCCTGTAAAAAAGAAGAAAATTAAAAGAGAAATCAAGATATTGGAGAACCTACGAGGTGGCCCAAACATCATCAATTTACAGGCTATTGTTAAAGATCCAGTAGTAAGTACAAACAATCCAGAGTGTGTATTGCCCCATTGTTTGCAAATGCGCCCCTTCCTCTGTATTTTTGTAACTTACATTGTCGTAAGAAATATTTGTTTGACCTGCAGTATTACACCTCATTACATATGAGTGAAGTTGTGCAATCTATCTTTCTCTCAGCACTGGCTATGAGACTATACAGGTCTCAGGCCCAGTTACATAATCAGCGCCTCTATTATTGGAATCATTAAATTTCCTACAAATCAAACCTGCAGGGTGCGTATGATGGGGGCATGTGCGACTACGCATCGGTAACGAAATTGCACTGCGCGTATCTTGATTGGTTGTTTGACGCGGCGATTGCGTGAAAAGAAAAGTATTTAGTACTACGCGAGGCGATACGCTTGTTTACTCTACGTGTTTGATGCGTTCAAAATTTTATGATTTGTAGGAAATTTAATGACTTCAATAATAGAAAGATGGATTGAACCACTAAGCATGTGTTATATCTCTGTGGTTTTTTACATAATCAGCACCTCTAGAAAGGTGGATTGAACCACTTAGGCCAAAATAAAGATTTTCTTAGAAACCTGCGCGCATTGCTATGTGAAAATGAATTTTGGTCTTTCTCGGTTTTTTTTATCGAGAGTAATCCAGCGATCGAAGGCCGTCCGGGTTGCTGTCATTTGCTATATATTGCAATTTTACCTTGAATTTTAAGTTTTATTTCGACTGTCAAGACTTTCCATAGTTAAAATTGGCAGGATTGTACTTACATGTAGAAACTAGGCACTTCACGTAAGTTGGGGGATCAAATTTTTAGAGCGTTAAAAAAAAAAATATATCGCATATGCATACCGCCTAGCTTTTTTGCAAATGGTTTCTGAGACAAACCTTTTTTTTTTTCTTGACCTAACCCATGTTAACATAACCCCATCTCTGATTTTTGATTGCCTATTTACAAGTTTGACATCAAAATCTTGAAATTGACAATATAGAAAAATTTGTTTTTTTTTATTACCATTGAAATACGGCGTAAGATCAGATATAAGCTTGTTTTATATCGTGTATTTTCTCTTACGGTACCCGGTTCATTTTACACGGTCGTGTTTCGTGTACATGGTTCAATTTCGAAATGATGGAGAATTTGTTACTGCATTACTAGAATACAATGTACGAACTGTTATAGACCAAAACTTTTACTAATACATTGTAACAACCAAACATATTATAAAATGAAGGAAAAGTAAAGATTATTGCGATAAAATCAAGATAAATGTTGCCAATACCCCGGCCCATTTCATGTTTATGACGCAAATAAAAAACCCGGTTCCAAGTAAACAGCACTTTCATTTAGGTTCTCAGTTTTATGTTGCTCCAATGCAATGCTACTATGGATAGTACCGGTGGGAAAAGATCGCGACATACAAATATAAATGTATATTAATCTAAAAACCTTCCGCACACACAGTGTTCGTAAAATTCTATTCTGCGTGTGTTAACAACAACACAGATGTGCATGTTTTGCACTGTGAAAATTTAGAAGCCATTTGTGCATAATTTTTGTTTGCTTCGAAACATGAAGAATCAAGACGAGGAAACACATGAATATTTTATTCTTTCTACATAGGATTTAACACAACTTGTCCAGTACACCTTACAAAGTAATAATACACAATGTCTGTGTGTCTGTCCATAGGTCTATTTTCTCGGAGATCGGTACACGGCCCATGCGTTCGTGTACCGGTTCAACCGTGTTTCGTTTACAAGCTTAGTAAGATAACTGGTCAAATTTGAGTGTTTAAAAATTGCATTAACGGTGACGCACATACGAGGGAGTAGATCTAGAACAATGCAGTATACACAGAAATTTAAGGTGTCATTTTTTTTAGTCATGGACACAAGCTATTTTTTGAGTTTAATGTAACAACTACACATTCTCGTGTTATTGAAAGAGAATATTGTACTAATTTTCTTTTCCTTTTTTTCAGTCAAGGACACCAGCTCTTATATTTGAGTATGTCAACAACACAGATTTCAAGGTAAGGTTTTGAGCTCTTGAGTCATTATATAATTAACACACTCAGTGAGATATAATTTTAGTTTTCTTGGTATCAGTTGTTTAGATGAATTATTCCTCGAGATCGTTACAAAAGCTTATCCCTATCCCGCCTCTACATTTATCTAACAAAATCCAACATGCAAAATTAGAGAAATTAGCCAAAATCCAAATACATCATGGACACCGGATGTATTGACTATTGTATATGGACATGAAATTGCTGTCATGGTGGACATTGGTGGTGGCTTGCACTAGCTGGAACTTACACGCACTGGTTGGGAGTTTGAATTCCAGGGGATACAGGACATTTTTGTATGACATTTAGACTTACACGGTTTTTAAATGGTAACGAGGTTATGAAGGTCTTTAATCGCATTGTAGACATGGCATGCTACCCTAAAACTACACTGGCGTGCCCAAGATTTTTCCTTGCGGAGGGCAACAGGGATTTCCTGATTTTGAGGGGGGCTGAGAGGTAAAAATCATTAAAAACGGGCTGGTTTTAAATAATTTTTACAGTCTTGCCGGGGGCTTCAGCCCCCAAAGCCACCCCCTGGGCCCAGCCAATGAACTAACCCAACAAAATTGAACAAGCAAGAAGTCCCAATCAAGCCTGGTCCCAATACAGAATCAAGTCCTAATACGTCATAGACATAGGATATATGGACATGAAAGTGTCGTCGAGGCAAGCCATATTTCTTATTTGTTAGATATAAAAGTAAGTTTTAAGTAAAAATTGTGATTTAAAAAAATATGCCAAATTTTGTCAAAACTTTGTGAACGTAATGGTTCAGTTTTATCCAGAAAGGCCCTACTTGTCATGCATTTTACCTAAAGACAATTTTGTGCACTTTATGTTCAATGTCATTGAAAGACCTAGAGGTGACTCTTTTAATTTGTGAGTACCCCCTCTGGGATTTGTTGCGTGGTATTTACAGCTGCCAATTGTCTTTCAAGGTTTGTAATATGTCCAAAGGTCATGGGTGCTTGGAAAAGGGTATACGGATCTTTATTTTATAATTTGTACATGTATTATCTATTTTCCATGCACTCCATCCCGCTATACCGAGTGAGTCAAAAAAACTGCAATAGTTAAATGAAAGCCATATTTTAAGAACAAGAGATATTATGAACATGACAAGTATATATCTAAATAGATCATAGATTTACCTTTAAAATGGTGAAAAAATGGGGAAAATTGATAAAGGCGTCGCAGAGATACACTTATTTGAAAAGGAAGGCATAAAAACAGCTCTGTCCAAATGTCGTGCATATTTTTTATTAATGGAGGACACAATTGTGACATTATCTTTTCTCTTTTGTGTTTGGGTGCCTTGAAAAGAGTCGTTTGAGCTTGGTGGCCCTGAATATTCAATTTTCGGTTCAACTTGGAATGGGACACATGTGGCAGGAGATTTCTTCGCAAGTTAACTTCTGGATCCCTTGCCAATGTCTGACGAACGCAGTCGACGTTTCTCCTGCTTCTTGCCGTTCGCGGTCTTCCAGGTCTCTCTTTATTTAAGTTATGGACTGTTCCTGTTCTTTTGAATTTCGCCTGAATTTTATAGATGGTTGATGCACATGGTACACGCGATGGAGGAAATGCACCCTCTTTGAATCTCCGTTTCACTTCTACATGTGATTTGTAGGTAAAATAAACCTCAGCAATTAGAGCACGTTCATCGTTTGTGAACAGATATTGAGGCATTGTGAACAGTGACTGATTAATAAGCTCTCTCTTCTCAGGCAGTATCCCCAAACATGTCATTTTGCACTTTAAAAATGCCCAAATTATCATTTATGTGTAAATTGATAAATTAGGAAGAGATTGTCACTAAAGCAATGTAATTGGTTTGTGTTATTATTCAAGAGGTGTTGGCAAGAAATTCAATTCAATATTGGTACTTACTCATTTGATGCGTCGACGAAGTATGCTCAGGACAGAGCTGTTTTGATACCACATTATTCAAATAAGGATATCTTCGCAATGCCTTTATCAATTTTCACCATTCTTTCATCGTTTGAAAGCTTAATTCATGATCTATTTAGCAATTAATATCATTTGTTCGAAATTACTTTTGTTCTTACAATATGGCTTCCATCTTATTATTGCAGTTTTTTTGACTCGCGTGGTATATACTGTAAAATGGAAACCAGACCCCCCATTGCAAGCTTGTTTCAAATTAGATAAGGTCTTTGTATTTATTTGCGTTTCAACAAAATAGTACCTGTCCTGTGAAAGCATTTTTGACAGTGGTAAATGGTACTATGAGATCGCTATTTTTCAGGCCTGGAAAAAATGGGTAAATTGGGCACCTGGCGGCTGGGAAATTCAGGAAGCTCACAGAAATTTTTGTAAGCTTTGCAGTCGTTCAATGCGGGAAATGTGGAAATCTCAGTTATTGGTTACCGGGAAATTTACATTTTTTCCAGACCTGACTGCCATTGGTAACTCAGCCACCTGGCAGCCGGGAATTCAGGAAGTTTGTGGGAAATAACATTTTTCCAGGCCTGGCTATTTTATATAGTTTAGAAATAAGGTCAAATTTCAGCTACAGGAATCATGAGAGGTACAACTGTCCATTTTCCCCTAGCCTTTTTTTGGGAGGAAGTGGATAGAAATCCAACACATTAATTTGTGTCAATGTTGCTCTCTTGTCGGGTCTTTTATTGAGCAGGAACAGGTTAATAAAACCTTGCCAACTGTTCCATGTTTTACTCGTGTATATTTGGGTACCATCATATTTCAAACAACATTTGACCAGCAATTATTCTAATAGCAGTATCTCTTGCCAACATTCTCAGCAAATTATTGTCCTTATTAAATTACATAGGTGATATACATGCACGGTGTCATCACAAGTTATTGACCAGAAGTAGATCATGCGAGTCTCCAGTCAGGCAGAGACAATTGAGCATAAGATATAAAAGGTTGTGAATTTACTCAGTTTGCTTATAAAGTGGGACAATATTTTCCCATAAGTATTTTAGGCCTGGGGTCCATTGATTCTTAAATTATTAAGGGGGGGGGTGGAGGTCCACCAAAAGTTGGATAAATGCATTGGTGATCCATTGGTGATCCATGGGTTAACATGTGAGCATTAATTTTTGTTTTCAGCTGACCAAATAAAAACAAATAATAATAATATAGTTTTACTTTTGTTGACCTGGTGATATCAGATCCCGGTTGTTAGAGAGTTGAAAGAAATCTAGACCTCCAGCCCATAAATAGACGTAGTAAAATGCTCCATTTATTTTTTTTAAATTTTTACATAAAGCATTTTTTGCGCACTTCAAAATACTGAAATAAAAAAAATAGGGTCACTGTGTTAGTTTTCAAGAAAAATGAAAAAAAATTGACAATTTTCAATAAAATGTGATTACTTTGATGGCACATCTGCATCTGCATAATTTCCCGCATATATATTACGCAGCGATGCGGTGCGTGATTAAAACCAAACGCGTTAGTAAAGCATGCGTTCAGTGTGCTTTGAAATTTGCGCACGCAAAACGGATGCAATCATTTTTTTTTACTATTTATGATAAAATTGTTATCCCGCAGTCATAAGCAGCTGCATCTCTGAGAAAACCCTTAAGAGGATCTCCTATTAATCAGCTTTGACTGTATATTTTTCTTGTACATACAAAAATAAAACTCAACTACTATAGATTGGCTGAATTGAGAAATATTTTCTACCTTGAAGATTTGTTGATTTAGCTATATATCTGATTATGCATGATAAAATCTGGGGAAGTATAAAATGTATGGATTTGCGGCTAGATTTAGAATGTATCGTAAGTATCGTCAAGGCAACGTTTGGCCCAGATTTGTGAAGAACTTTACATGTTTATTTAAAAAAACACTAGAAAAGTCTGGCTTACGAATTGTAAATCTGTGTGCAAGTATTTTGTTTATTGTTTTTATATTGGGTTCAATTTTCTTTCAAGCTATGCAAAACATCTTTTCTGTAGGAATACTTGTTTTTGAATTTCAAGGGTGTGTTTATAATTGTAGGCCTATGACTTTTTCCATGAATAAACACCACTTAGCCTTACTGTGTTTCCAAAGTCTTGTCAGAATAACTGATTTTTGCATTTTAATCTAGCACATCACTGCATAGCATTTAATATTCATGTACATTTGCCCAGGAATGTCAGGTCAACCTGTTTATTTCCAAGAATAGAATTTGAAATGCATGTGTTCTAAAGGTTACAGGTGCACATTTGATTGTATTACCAAATCTCGAGAGGGGGGGGGGGGGGGTATTTTTCATGGGTATGATTGTTGTGTAATA
>JXSR01S021757.1:13708-30282 GCA_000969725.1 Ophiothrix spiculata | reverse complement strand
ATCCAATTTTTTTTACATGTCAATACAAATGTGTAGGTCAACTTTGTAATTTTGTTTTTGTTTGTAAATATGTTGGTCACCAGTTTTTGTACTAGTGCCATCTTGGTTTGCTAGCATTATATATAATATGAACCAGGAAATGAATAGCGGATTCATGGTGCATTACCTTTTACAAGAGAAGATATTGTTTGTATCCCATCAGGCATTGCTTCCTATAGGATTGTTTGTATGGGAAATTACGAGAATCGGTAGTGATAAAACATGCCCAAATGCAAGATTACAACAATCAACATAAGTTTAACCCTTTGAACCCGACGAACTTATATACCGGCTCACATGTACCGTATACCAGATGAGCCGGTTTACCGGCTTTTAGGTCATGTCAGAAACTTGATATGTCTATCAAACAGGCATGGGTAGTTACCATTTTCAATGGTCTTGTTTATATTGGAAGACATCAATGAAGCTTTGAACCCATGGTTGATGGGTCATTTGGCTCTTATTTACTTGACAGTGGTAAAAAGTTCATCATATTTTGGTAAATTTGATCAGAATTTTCATCTAATGTGGCTTCGGCCATAAACTACAACGTAAATGTCATAAATGTTGATCAACATAAATAGTATTCTTTTGTGAATGCTGGTTATTGGAACAATTAAGACTACTGTAAAATGAAAAAGTAAAGCAAGGCAAATCAAAGTTAGCTAAGGGGTAACGTTGTGTGTTTTAACTTCTGGGTTGGCCTGGGTTAGCGGTACAGATACACGTGGAATGGCCAGGGTTCAAAGGGTTAAGGTAATTCCATCATTTCACACAAATGTTAATTCAATCAATCCTATAGGAAGCAATACAACTATGATGGGAAGCAGTCAATATCCTCACTTTCATCCCCCCACCCAAAAAAAAAGTTACCTGCTGTGCTGAGTTTGTATTTAGCAAAATATTTCAGAAGGGTTAAATGAAATTTAGTGAAATATTTTGTAAAAGGGTTAAGAGTTTGGCTCGGCAGATTTCATTTACATTACTCACAGTATTGTCATTTTTTGCTCTGTATTAACCAGATTTTTTATATTAGTTTTTGCAGTACAGCCCGTCATTATTGAGCATCAGCAAAGTTGAAAATCAATGCACAAACACATCCAAATAAGACAGAAAATTGGAAAATGAAATACTTACTAATTATTATATACAGACTGGCCACACTCTCCGAGCGTTGTAGAAATAAAGGCTAAATTATACCTCATTTATCTGAACATGCTCATGCAGAATTTTTGTCATAGTGTTAATTTGTTTGCATGGTGTAAATTGTGAAAAACAATTCATTTGATAACGTCAACAATTATAGATACTTGGTGTACCAAACATTTTGGTATCCCTTCACAAAAGTTTGGTTGGGCCCTAAGTGAAAATCGCACCGTTCGTTGGTGTAACCCCTTATTTTCTTATTATAAAGCCTATGGTTCTCATGAAACATACTTCGTTATTTATATCCAAGCAGGCTGATAGCAAGATATAATCTTTTATATCATCAACATTTGTGTTGCAGAGATTCTACTTTGTGTGATAATATTTATTTTGCACAAGCTGCAGGTTTCTGTTTATTTCCCCAGTATTTTGTGACCATATTATTCTGTTTGTCATCATGAGTTGACTTGCCTGCATGTAGAGTTTGTATTGATGTTGATATAAAGAATAAACATGGAATCTTGGTTTTGAATTTGTCTCCGATTCATATGTATTTTTTTGAAAGTTTTGAATTTTGTTTACTTGGAAAGGTTTCATTACCACTAAAGAGCAGTCTAGTGCAGTTGATTTATAATTGTGGAACCTCTAACACAAAATCTGTAGGGCCACACATTTTGGTTTGTGTTACCAGGACCTGTGTGTTATCCATTATTAATTACGTACAAATTCAATACCAGGGACTTGGAAAATTAAGTTTGTGTTATCAGGGTTTTGGATAAACGTCTCACGTCCCATCACTGCAAATGAGGATTATGACCTTTATTCAATTGTTGAGTACTGTTGGATGTGTGGTAGAGCATGCCATTGTATTAACTTGGCTGATTAGCATGAATGGGACTTCTCAATACCACCACTACCAAGTTTTGGGGTTAACAGATTTCTTGTTTAAAAAGAGGTTCCACTTTACTTCCATTAAGCATGTTAACAATGCCGAATTGCCGATGTCTTAGTACCAACCACTCCCATCCCTGCTTCCAGGGCCGGGGTAGGTATGTTCATAAAATTTAAAAAATTGAAATATTTTCTTAAAAGTGGAAGTTAAAAAAATGTATGATCAGGGCCAAATTTTACAATGGTAAGTCTGCAGAATTCAGCAGACTTCTTAAGTCTGCAGAATTCAGCAGACTTAAGTGTGTAAGTCTATGGTGAAAATGTTTTATTTCAAAATTTATCCCTTTTAAATCCTGTGACTAAATGAAATGAATACAGGGTTGTGTTTGGAAATGACCAATAAACAACATTTATTCAACTAGAAATCATGAAAGTGACGCTTATTTAAGCTAAAATGGTATAAAATTTTGCATTGTTTTCTATGGGAAAATGAGCAGTGGCCACTTGTGATGTCACAAGTGGGCAAACAGTTTTTGAAATGAAGGGCGCCATCTCTTGACGTGTGCTTGACCGAACCTACCAGGGGCTTCCAGAAAAAGTTTAATATTTGCATTGTCTTTCAAAGTTTTAAGAGTGTAAAGGCATATTTCAATTTTGCAAGAGAAAAGGAATCCAAAACCCAATGTGTCTCATGAGGGTTGAATGTGACAATGCCTTTCTTTTACTATTTGCTGACCCTAAAAAGACTTAGATGGGCCTTTAAAATTGCCATTTGGTTTTGTTAAACATATGTGGGCTGCTCTTGCAAAATGAGAGGAAAGTCGCAAATCTACAAAAATGGCATCTAAAAAAAAATACAGGTGAAATAGTCAAATTTCATATTTTGACATAAAACGCCTTCATGCGTAAGTGTTTACCTATAACTGAAATTTTGCAGGTCAACTTTGCCTGGAAATGCACTTATTCACAGTTAATTGATTGCATGTTAGCTATTATACACTGTAGTAATAAGTATCTTTGAAATCGATTTGCAGCTAACTCTTGTTGCAATATATTCAGTGCACTGCTTTGGATTTCGATCTCTAAATGAAGAATAGAGAAAGAAAGTGTCACATGTTTTATATCATTCAAAAGCTGAGATTGTAGAGAATTAAAATGTCAAACTAAATTTTGAAATGTGTGACTTTCCTCTCATTTTGCCAGAGCACCCCTCATATCTGATTAAAATAAAATTAATTAATGCCAAGGTTTTCCATCTTCATGGCGTTAATGAAGCTTGATACACCTCATGGAGGGGAAGCGCTGTACTTCAATTATTTTTAAAGGGGCAATTCATGATTTTCATGTGACATAAACATCGCCTCTTTTCTAGCTAAATAAAAAGAAGAGTACACTATAGATATATTCTGAAAATTTCACTTGATTCCGACCATTTGTTGCATGTTTAATACAAGCTTTTCAGCATTTTGAAAATCCCAATAGGCTACTGTGTTGTAATTACTGTCGGGCCACGACAATAATTAGAAAATGACACATTTTCACACTTTTCTCAAAAATGCAAGCACATATGAAAGAATGGTTTTGGGATCGTAACATATACCAGTTGAGGATTCTTATAAGCTAACAAACTAAATTTTGATAAAGGTGACCTTGAGGGTGAAAAGTGGATCATGAATTGCCTCTTTAATTTACACATGGATGCATGATAATGGTCAACAAAATCAAATGACACTTGTATAAATGCCCCACAAAAGTTTTTCAGGTTCAGAGAAAAATAATAGAAAGAAGCCAGTACTTAGAACCAATGCAAATGAGCTCATTAGACGAAATTTAATTTTCATTTCCCAGGTGAATATCAGGATAACTTGGTCGCTAGATTTGTTTTTCTCGACGTGTCATGTCGGATAGTTTGGACTTCGAACCCCTATAATCACAAGGGGGTTAATGCAAATAGAAAATGAAGATGTGGATGAAAATATTCAAATGTAAAATTCAAGATACGTAAGCAATAAGATAAGTCTATTTTTGACAGTGGAGAAAAACAATTTTCATTTTATTAGTTTTTTTTAAAAATGTCAATTTTAAGCTTTTAAAATCATGAGGTCAAATCTGATTATGTGTAGCGTGTTTTACAAAATTTTATGTGAAATGGCTTATACAAACAGCAAAATGTTTAGCAAACCTGATAAAGAAGTGTTTGTCGCTTTCTATTGACCAAATGGCTAAAATATATTAAGTCCAGAACCACAGATTTTAAGCAAAACGCAAAGACCAAATTTGACCTCACTCAAAGAAAATATAAATATGGCGCCATTTCAACTATTGAGCTTTCATCGACTCACTCGTTATACTCTTGCTTATTCTAAGGTTGGTGTCAAGCATCATTTTTGTACAGGGTTTGCTCTATCTCACCAACTAAAAACAAATTAAATCCATTTGACACATTACTAGAAGCAGAAATACATGCTGAACGCAATGGTAATGTTGATTTTTGACAAGAACCCATGATCTTTGCCCTGCCAAAATTTTCTGGAAAGTCTATTTAAAATTTGCTTTGATAATAAAGACTGTAATTCAAATTAATGTTTAAAATGTAGAAACCAATGGTTGGTTTTCTCAATTTTTTCATGCATACCTTATTATTTTGAAATATTGCCAAGAAATAGATCGTAAGTACAGGGTAGGTGAAATGCTGCCATTTTTGTCACCAAATTTTCACACATTCACCTATTTTGGCAATAATTTAAAAGATACATTTGTAGGATAAGAATTTTTAAAAATCTGAGGGAACTGACCCTGGTCATTGGGTTTCTAGATTTTCAAAAAGTTTCCATATTTTACCCTTTTTGGCTCCAATACTAGAGCCAAAATTTTAGACTTGTCAAAAATCAACAACGCCATCGTGTTCCACACATCAATCCACTTCTAGAAATGTTTACTTTCATATGTATTTATTTTGTCTTTGCAGAGTTACAGAGCAAAACTTTTCCAAAAATGATGGGTTGACACCAACCTTAATGTTGAAATTCATGGGATAATAAAAATCCAAGTGTTATCAAGATCTTATGGTGCAGAAGTTACACTTATCCTTTCTTAAATTTGTTACTGATTTCTACCATGATCCTTCAAAAAAGAAAATCCTGCCTCTGCCAATCAATGATGCTATAGCAACTCGCTACAAAGAAAGTTATCGCTCTGACAAGTCAAAGAGATTGAATTAAACGAGCTGATGTTCTTTCATATATGAATCGCTATAGCAACAGTGGTACCTTTGTTGAAATGATTGATTTAATTGAGGCTGCATGGAGTTCATTCATTTTCATCTTTGAAGAAAAAACATCAGCATTAATTGATAAGGAAAAAACTCTCCGTTTGACGGAAAAGGCCCAAAATGGTGCTTATTTTTTGATACATCTGAAAAGAAAAAAAATTGGGACCTTCCCATCATGTCTTGCTTCCAGTGGGAATGTTTCAGATGTTTCATCACTAAACCCTCTCAGTACAACCGGTGCAAAAAATTCTATTGGAAGCAAGGCATGATGGGAAGGTCCTGATATCTTCTTTTCCTGAAAAGTATATTTTTGAATAGCAAGAATCTTATATCAAATGGATTTCTTATTCTTAAGCCCTTGGCCTGTATGCTTTAGTCCATCCAGATCACCTTTGTGTTTTTGGCAGGTATTTTATTTTTAATCGCCCGTGTCAATATATACCAAATATGTATAGAGTAATAGACATTTACTGTCTGATAATTATTCCAAAATTTTAGAACATTAAAAAATTGTGTTTTTCACTACTTTTTGTAAAATGATATTTTACACGGAAGTCAATGGGCAAATTATTATAGAGAACCCTATAAATCTCTTATTTTTAACAATTTTTTGACATATTTTTCCCGGGATATTTTTGCCTCCAGCAAACAAACACAGTTTTTGGATTTCATGAAATTTACAGGATACTTCCTCCATGGATAGAGCTACCGTATCATGGTTGTTCTGTTTTATGACTCGGGCTAGTTTATTAAATGTCCCATATTTTCATTCTTTAGAAACAAGGGTGAGATGGACTTTGCTAGAACCTAGAGAATGCTAAGTGCGGGTTAACATTTGGCAAAGCCCAGCAAGCTAGGACAGGGCCATACCTATTAAAATAAACACTCTATCTAAGACTGTTCGTAAATGAGACAAAATAGTTATAACAACTTTTATTGGCAATTTAAGGCACCTTTGTCATGATTCAGCTATCCTTCCTTAGTTTGACACCCTATCAGAGACTTAGCCAAATTTGATTCCGTATGTGAGACTTGCAGAGTACCAGGTCAATTTTGATACCCTATATTGCAAGTCTTGAGACCTGTCCAGGTCTCACCTATTTGGTAATGCCAATGGTTACCCGGTCACTCCGGTCAGAATACCCAGTTTACTGGGGGACTAGTATGATTTTGAACACAAAAAATACTAAGTGTCAGGTCAGCTACAAGTCTTATCAGTTGCTCTTGAAAGTTAGCCAAGATATTGTTCATCTAGATCACTTCTAAATTGGTTCCCAGGAATTAGCTCAAATATTGAATTAGCAAAGCTCAAATATTGTTTTAGCAATTTTTTGTCAGAGTCTGCTTAATGTGCGTTTTAATTCAGCTTTAGTCAAAAATCAGTATGAACTGAGCTTTACATGTGTATTGAAGAACTATTGGCCAGTATAAGCAAAATAAAGGGTTAGATGAGGTTTAAAGTTGAGACCTAATGTACTACATGTAGTACTGATGTTACTATGTTAATACTCGTTAGAGTTAACCCTTTCGATCCGATAGAACGCCTGAGCGTTTCAAAAGGAGCTTATGAGAGAACGCTCAGGCGTTCCAATTCGTATTGAGTGTAATATTAAGGATCGAAAGGGTTATATGCAATAGCTATTTAATTCAATTTCTACAAATTTTCAGGGAAAACAAAATGTTTTTCATAATGAACAAAACATTTACCGGTAATAATAATGCATGCATTGAAACAAAAATTCATATCCAACCAGTCAAATCCTATGCAAATCATACAGCTATGCCAGAAATACAAGGGGGTATCAAAAAGTTTCAAAGATCACCAAGAAGAAATACAGCCAGGAACATAATTTTAGTATGTGACCGTTAAGTCATCTTTACATAGCTACTGTGCAAAGTAACACATTTCTCCCACTTAAAACCTACTGTCCAAAGAATGACTTTGTTGAGGTCCTCTGTTAGCCAAAAATTCCACTTTACTGTAATTGGCTTAAAATAACATTTTCAGGTAGGCCATGCTTTAGTACATCATTATGACATCATTTTTTGACCGATTCCCACAATTTTGAATTTTTGATATCAATGAAAAGAGGAGATTCTAACCTATATCATGGTATCAAACATTTAAACTTCGGGTGTGTCATCATAGAATTACTGGGCTGTAAACGCCACATATCTTTGATTTCTCCATTTGGTTTAAATTGTTAGTGGAGGCAGGTTATTAATATCTATCGACACCGGTACAGAAAGTATTTAAATACAATTGATTTCATTTTTGCACCATAATGTATACATTACAAGGACAAGTGACTGTCCTGACAAAAGTTCATTAATATAGCTCTTTTTCTTCTTGGTGATCTTTTAAAACTTTTTGATACCCCCTTGTAGTTATTAGACGGATCCAGATCCACTAAATAAAGTAACGCAACTAATGTGTACAGTTAATTGTTATACAGTACTTTATTATTCATGCATAAAATAATCAAATTTCATGAATGAACATAACATCTTAATAATAATATACCATTTACAAGCAGGAATAACTGATCCAGTACCAACCAAAATATGAACAGGTCTAGCACAGAAAGAAGTCTAGATTATAAAACTGGAAAAAACACTTTGTTGGTACAAAGAATCTAGTTCCCTGTCATCGAATACAAATATTTGACAAGAACATTTCTTAAATCTACGATCTTCTTATTAATCTTTCATTATATACATATACATATTATCATTCAATTTATATGGTACCAATATGTCCATTCTAAGTATGAATAAGAAACATGTGAGATTATTTTCAATTTTGCTAGCTGAGAGTCAAAGTTTTATTTAGTTCGATTTATAATCAGTAACTAAAGAATTATCAAAATTTTATGTGTGAAAAAAAGCTTGATCAAAGATCATTTTTCAATTTTGCTAGCTGAGAGTCAAAGCTTTATTAAGTTCGATTTATAATAAGATTTTATGCCCTGGTTCAAGATTGAAAATTTGAATTATCTACTTTAAGTTGAACTTCTGCCTTTCTTTGAAATAAACAGCCTTCAAATGGCATTTTGGTTAATAAGTGATACAATTTTACCATGAGCTATAATTAGAGTAAGTCTTTAAGACAATCTATTTGCAATCACTAAGAAAGTCTGAGTGAAATTATAGCCCTATATAAAAATTTCATGCAGATAGCTACAGAATTCAAATGCTCTAGCTATACTATTTCTCAAAGTTGTTTTCCCTTTCAAATCCTGTTGTGTATGCCACCCTTCACGCACGCGTAAACAGCGTGAGAGTAAACAATCAAAATTGACAAATCACGCTAGAGCTTCAAATACGTGCGTAAATAAGTGCATCAGTTCACAGGTCTTAACAACAAGCGTCCCAAAGAAAAAACCCGCGAATGAGAGAAAAACAACTCTGAGAGTAACTAAATCTAGCACAAAGAGTAAGCGGATGTTGAGAGTCAACATGAAATCCATCCTTTTCAAAGTACCGTATGCATTTATAAATCTAGTACCTAAGTGCTTTCCAGGTACGTCATCGTAACATCCGTTATGAAACCACAACTATGGGGTTATTATGCCATATAATTACCCCATAGTTAGTCAGCCCTGAGTTGCTTTATGCCACACTTCAACCCAGACAGTTACAATACTACTGAAATGAGTTATACTACACTGATATCTAACAAGAAAACTGTCTGAGATGCAGTGTGGCAGCAAACAACTATATTTAACGCTTGTACAAATTGTGGCATAAAAATACAACATCCAAGTTGCTAAAAAAAACATGAGATGTCTGAAACTGACAATACATTGCATTAATTCATGTCAGTTTTATTTGATACAAAAATCATGTATTTCAAATAATTGTTGTCCCATGTCAGCAAAATCACATTGATTTTTTTGTTTTGCTAAAAATGCAATGCAACAAAAATGCAATGGCAATTTTTTGTCCTGTAAATTTGAGTCCCGCAAACAAACAGGACTCAATTTAACTAAAAATATCCAGTCTTATGTACAAAAAGCAAAATCATCAATGCCCTTGCTGATACTGATGCTTTTCTTTGTTCTGTACGGGCAAGTACAATTTGAATTCTGCGGGGAGTTCATCTTCTGAGTAGAGTCTGTCGCTGAAGTATACCCGTCGAATTCTGCAGTTGGCATGGATCTGTGGAATGAGAGAAGACGTTATTAAGAATTTGCCTCAAAAAATGGGTAACTGTTTACAACTCTATATTATTACTATATAGGCTGTCAAGAAATAAACATGTAGCACTTTCAGTATGATGATACTCAAAATGACCCGTCACCTTATCGATAACAAATGATTTGGGATGGAAAAAGAATATATGCCACAAATGGAAAAGTTCATCTTTGTTAAGCTGCCAGCTATCACAGAGAAGTTCAATGAAAAGTTTACATAATTTTGAACACATTTGTTAACATTTCTTGAACATAACAAACGTCTAGCAACCATATTCCATTTTGCAGGAAAACCTTCCCTACATCGTAACTGTCGTAATAAAACCTAATTTTCTCTTTTAGATTTGTAACTAGATGCCCTCTACACTTTTTTGCAATATTTGAGAACTTTTCTGGAAACCATGCCACAAATACTCTAGAATGAAAACGGGACCCCTTGACTTCACAGATTCAAAACATGTGTCCCCCAAAAAACAAACAAATCATTAAGAGAGAGTAACTCACCTGTACGTTGATAGTTTCAATGTAGTTGGTACCATAAGCACGCCTTGTGAAATCTGACAAGTTGAACTGAAAAGAATAGAGGGAAAACATAATGAATACTAGGATCATGGCAAGGTTTACATTTTTTTAATTTAAATGCATAAATTTCCACAGATAGCTAAAAGCTGTTAGTTGGTATATCATTATATAAAATAGACTACTAGTCTTTACTTAGTGTTTTATCACATATCATTAAGTTTGCTGCGTGTACGTTTGCTAGGTGACACGTCATAATCACCGAAGCCACTGGGTATTTACCATATATTACTAGAGGTAATATGGTATTTATGACAAGTTGGTTTCACAAATTATGTCTGAGTGCCCCCCCCCCCACACTTTACATTGTTATCACTCTAAGTGTATAGCAGGAACACTGGTTCTGATCAGGAGGCTATCAACAATGATTAATTGCTGTATCACCGAACTGGATTGTTACGGTCAAATTGTAACTCCAAAATAATGCAGACATTAATGTGACCATCCACTACGCACCATCAGTAAAGTTTTTTATTTTGAGATACAGGACAAAATACATGTGAAATAGTCATATTTTGAGCAAAATTTAGATTTTGGCACTTGGATTTTGGCATGTTAGAAATGTTCATGCTTATCTTCAACCATTTTCAAAATATCTGCTTTCAATTCAAATCCAAAATATTTGAAAATTGACAACCTCTTGATAAAATGCATGTTTACTTGTCTGTTTACTCAGATTTGATGAGTGTTCATCCGTGGTATCGCCCATATATTTCAATGCGTAAATAAAAAGAAAAGTAGTTCTTTAAAATAATCAGAATATCTTTTTAGTTTTCTGGGGTTGAAACATTTCTAGGGTAGCTAAGTTATTTGAATGGGAGTTTCAAAATCTGATGACGTCACGTCCTACCCCCTCCCCCGACTTGTCAAATGCTTTGAGGAGTACCAACTCCACTTCTGTCATGCTCTATTTGAATATGAAATAAAAACAAGTTGACCAGGGGTGGTCACAATTGAGCAAAATGAAGGAGAATCTGGACTCACCTGAATTTGATTCCAGCCATCGTCTAGCCTCATGGGCATTGTGCAGATGAAAGGCTTTACCCTCGTGGTGCTCTGATAGTTGCTAGCCCTGAACCGCCTCCTCACGTCTTTGTCGTCCAGCACCGTCACTTCAAATGTGAAATATTTCTTCATGTTCTTGATGATCATCACTAAAAACGGTAACTTGATTCCTAGCTTTGACTTTTGATCTTTGACATGCTTCGGAACTGGACATTTGATATATGTTGTACTGTAGAAAGAGAGAAAATAACACATTTTCTTACATCTATGAAGTTTTTGGCATTATCTACAGATAAAACTAAGCAATTTTCCAATAACAGCACCGGAAGTGATCAAGATCCAGTTTCTTCACAACCCAGTTGAACATTGTAGTCGCAACGTTGGTTTGCGCTCAAAGGTCTGTCTGGTTTTGTTTATATTATCTACAGATCATTTTAACAAGATCACCTCTTTTGAAAAAAAAAAAGAACCTTGCTGCAAAAAGGAGGATTTTTGACCAAAATCCCAAATTGGATTCCTTTCTCCCAACGTTGAAATGGAAGAAAAGATTAATCTCTTATCCTTGAAACAATTTAGTCAGCATCCATCTTTCAGATTCGAAAAATAAATTTAATAACTTGCAATTTTCTTTTCAAGATCCATGGAGATTTTAAATTACACCACGTTCATTGGCAAAAATCTGTTGATTTCACATTTATGCTGACCAATTCTTATCCCGGATTCTTATACTACATCTTATGACTCTACTACGTCTACAGTACTGATATTTTTAATAATTAAGTTTCTCCGTTCCCTGGGTTTTTGGAGAACGACGCTTGTTGCTACGGCGGTTTACGTGAAAGTTGCACGTAGTTACAGCGTGTGATTGGTCCAATTCCTGTGCTTGTGCGCCAATCTAGTGATCTAGCGCGTTTATAAATGCTCGAGTTAACCGATGCAGTACGCAGGGAAACTTAATTAATGAAAGACTGTAAGCTAGCTGGTTGACCCTCATGAGTTTGAAGTACTTTTAACATCTATCAAGACAGTGTTTTTTAAAGTTAGTTACACATGTATCTCCAGTAATTTAATGCGAGGAGGCAACTCTATGGGATAGAACCATACGGGGAGGTACTAAGTTTTCATTAAAAGAAACTTGCGCTTTAACTATTGTCAATGTCGATCACGAACAGGCCTGATCACGACATCTTCATTTAGAGGGAGAGTATTAAAAAATACATTCATAAATTTTCATTCAGAGATGAGTTCCAAACGTCGAAATACTCACCTTACATTAGTTCCACTAATCTCAATTACTAGTGACTGAATATCATTGTCTGTTATTCTTTTTATGTGACCATTTCGGACCTGCAAGAAAAATAAACAAATTTGAAATTAGAAATCTGTTATAATGGGTACAAAGCAACAAAAAATAAATAAAATACAAAGAGAAGGATATGGCTGGTAACCCTTGAAAAATTGTAATCAGAAAAATAAATATCATCATACAATCTTGATTTGAACTACCAATGTCAATGACGATCATTCATGACCAAACAAGGCAGGATTCAGCGTAACGCGAGAGCTAGTAGATCAATAAAATTTCACAGAAATTGCACATTTTTGGGCAAGGTGAGAGAATTGAAATTACCTTGACACACGAAAGTGGATAAACATTCAGGTAAATAATATGAATCATCAATTTAGATACTGCAACTTGGTTAAGCTTAACAAATAATTTTACAGTTGTCAAGGTTACACATGGTGTAAAACACCATCAAACCTTACCAAGTTTAGAATAAAACACAACAGAATGGTATCTAAATATATATTAAATGCTTCTATAAGGTGTACACAAGGCTACAAGCCCCAGCTATTTATGTATCCAAGAGGTTTCTAACGTGTTACCAAGCAAAGCTCAATGTCAACACATGTGCTTTTCCCATAGACTTCTACGGCAGTACATGCAGATGTCAACAAACCACTCAGTGTTTTACTGAAAAAGCTTGCAAATCTCACCTTTTTGTCCCATATTTGCAACGGTTTGCTTCCTATTGAATATAAAATAGATAAAAATCCACTCTGAAACGTATTTTTGAACATTTTGCTGCCTGTAAATGCTAAAAATAAAGAAATATATTGGCCGTCTTTGCGACGTGCTCCTGCTCTGAAAATATCTTGTCGTCAAGTGAGCTTTCTTGTGTACGAAATTTCTGAACTGGTCGCCTAGCAGACCTTTTCACACATATCACTCCGCGGACGCGATGTGGACAAACGCCAGCAGAAAAACTTTTTTAGAAATTTAGGATTTTCTTTTTGGTTAACTGGTTAATTTGACATCCTGAATTTTACTTTTGGTTTTATTTTCTATTTTGTTGGAAACTCCGAAGACTAGGTCCGAAGGCAAATGTTATCTCAATGACTGGTTTAATTCATAAAACAGCCATTTATTTCAAGACTCAATAAGTTGAAAATAAAAACATGACTCACTGACTCATCATCACACTAATATCAATCAGTGGTCAATTATAATAGGCCTTCAAGTTTGCCTATAATATTAAAAGTGATCTTTTTCTCCCTTTTTTCTGCAACATGTTGATTTTATCACAGATTATTTAGGATTAAAATCTATGATTTTATGTCTACCTAAAGATGAATCTTTGGTCTACTAAACTGTTGGTCTAGTACATTTTTGAAGATAATTTATTGATTCGTTGAGAGTCAAAAATGAGGTGTCTTTGGATGAGAGCATGATTTTTGGCATCCAATGAGAGAATGACTGATACAAAAACATGAGGTCCCGTGGGGGAGGGGGGGGGGGCACCGGGCACTCCCTAAAAACATGTTCGACGGGGATGTGCAGCCACCCCCATTTTCAAACCTCTCACCGAATGACCCCCTTTTAATTTTTCACAAGTTGCTCTTTCTTTCTTTCTTTCTTCCAATATTGTGCAACCTCATATGCTTGAGGATATAACGCACAGGCGGATTTTGAAGTCCAGAAATTGACCGAAACGGAATGAGACCCAACTGATGAGACCCCCTTTAAGTTTTTTCTTTATTTAGCCTGTCACCGAAAGACCCCCTTTTCTGAGGTTCGTGCTGCACATTCCCGTCACTTTCAAATTCAAGTGCCCCACGGGCATGAAGCCATTATGGTCAACAATTGAGGGGTCGTTGGGCCATGGGTGAGAGTACGATTTTTTATTCAGTGAGTGAAATGTAGCATTCGGTTAGAGAAAAATATAAAAATCACCCGGGGCCCGTGGCGTGACCAAGAAAAAGGTGAATTAGGTTGTTTTTAAGACACAATGGTGAATCAGATGACTGGGTAGGCCTTTCAAACGCAGCCATTTTAGCTAATTTTCAAGAAATAGGGCCGGGTACTTTTCATATAATGTTAAAACAGTAACCATGGTAACGGTAAATCCTCGATTTAGGTTGTCAATGGGGGGGAAAGGGTTCAGAGACAATCGCCATTCGGGGGTCACGGTTTTGAAAAACTGTGGTCCTGCTATGCCTGCAACATTATACTTGAGTGCCCCGGACGTGGGTGACAGCGTTGCTGAAGGGGGGGGGGGGTCTTTTGGCCCTTACATATGCGTCGCCTCAAGAATGTGACTGCATCCACAGGAACTGAGGATAACGTTATTCTTGTCCCGAATTTTTAATCTCAAAATCGAAAGGAAAGGAAAAAAGGGATACAAAAGGAAAGGATGTGAAAAACTGAAGAAAGAAAATGGAAGGAAAGGAAAGGAGGAAATGAAAATAAAGGAAAGCAAAGCAAAGGAACACAAAGCAAATGAAAAGAAAGCATATAGAAAAGAATTCAGGAAAATAAAGGAAAGGAAAGAAAAACAAAGCAAAGGAAAGAAAGCAAGCTAAGGAAATTAAGGAAAGGAAAGGAAAAGAAAGGAAAGCAAAGTGTAAAAGAGGGTAAGGAATGAAAAAGCTGAAACCAGATTTTTGGTCCCAAGAAAAAGAAGGAATTAAAGGATCAAAAGAAAATATTTTGAAAGAAATGGATGACTAGGGTCTAATTGAAAGGAAATTGAAAATTCAATTTTAACAGAAAAGAAGGGGGAAATGAAAACTAAAGGACGATGAGATAATATGAAAAGAAAGGAAAGGAAAGGAAAGTGTAAAAGAGGGTAAGGAATGAAAAAAGCTGAAACCTGATTTCTGGTCCCAAGAAAAAGAACCCAGCAAACACAAAACATTTTCGAAACGTTTTGGAAAGGATCTGAATAGGTTATATACAGTTGGTTTTTGAGATAATGAAAACTAAAGAACGATGAGATAATTTGAAAGGAAAGGAAAGGAAAGTGTAAAAGAGGGTAAGGAATGAAAAAGCTGAAACTAGATTTTTGGTCCCAAGAAAAAGAACCCAGCAAACATAAAATGTTTCCGAAACGTTTTGGAAAGGATCTGAATAGGTTACAGTTGGTTTTTTGTTTTTATACGGAAAAGAAGGAGAAAATGAAAACTAAAGAACGATGAGATAATTTAAAAGGAAAGGAAAAGAAAGGAAAGGAAAGGAACGGAAAGGAAAGGAAAGGAAAGTGCAAAAAAGGGTAAGGATTGAAAAAGCTGAAACCAGATTTCTGGTACCAAGAAAAAGAACCCAGTATAGCAATCACAAAACGTTTCCGAAACGTTTTTGAAAGGATCTGAATAGGTTATAGTTGTTTTTTGTTTTTATACGGAAAAGAAGGAGATAATGAAAACTAAAGAACGATGACATAATTTGAAAGGAACGGAAAGGAAAGGACAGGACAGGAAAGGAAAGGAAAGGACAGGACAGGAAAGGACAGGAAAGGAAAAGGAAAGTGTAAAAGAGGGTAAGGAATGAAAAAGCTGAAACCAGAATTCTGGTCCCAAGAAAAAGAAGGAATACAAGGATCAAAAGAAAATTTTAATCGGATACCGTAAAGAAAAGAAAAAGATATTGAAAGAAATGGATGACTATAGGGCCTAATTGAAAGGAAATTTAAAATTCAATTTTAACGGAAAAGAAGGATGAAATTAAAACTAAAGACCGATGAGATAATATGAAAGGAAAGGAAAGTGTAAAAGAGGGTAAGGAATGATAAAGCTGAAACCAGATTTCTGGTCCCAAGAAAAAGAAGGAATTAAAAGATCAAAATCTTAATTGGATACCTTAAAGAAAAGAAAAAAGAACTTGAAAGAAATGGACGACGGGGCCTAATTGAAAGGAAATTAAAGATTCAATTTCAACGGAAAAGAAGGAGGAAATGAAAACTAAAGAACGATGAGATGAAATGAAAGGAAAAGAAAGGATAGGAAGGAAAGGAAAGGAACTTAAGGGCACAGTTAACCCCTCATTTTCTGAAATATTTCATGCTTTGTAACTCAGCAACCGATAAGTAAATTCATATAAAAGTATACATTTCTAGATGTGGATTTTCATGTAGAAGATGATGGTTAGGTCAGTTTTGGACCAAAAT
>JXSR01S021755.1:2808-15252 GCA_000969725.1 Ophiothrix spiculata | reverse complement strand
TCTATTTTAATATCATTAATGTTTTGATGAGAAAAATGGCCTGCTTATATTTTAAATATTTTTGTTTTCAAATCTTGCGTTTTTATTGGCACACCGTGTATATATGTCAAGATTCAGTTCAAAAAACCCTATCAATTCATAAAGGTTTTATTCCAAATAATCATCTTGGTAAAAAAATATGGACCAAAGACACAAAAAATTACAAAATGCACTACTTTCATGAAAATTGACCATATAATTGGTGATGTAATCATTACGGGTCATTTGTTTTGGTGTAGGCCTGCGGTAGGCCCTATAGGTTCTACAGAATCAGTATAGTTCCCCGCACGATCCGGATGAACAAGATTATCAATCGCAGTGAATCAGATCGTGTTTTACGATTAACTCTACATAGCACAGGCCTTCCGATGAACATACTAGCAATGAATGATACTACATGTATGTAGGTGTGTGAGAATTGAGGTGAACATGTGCTAAGATAAAAGCCCAGGGGGGCCACTGACATTGCAAGGTGGATACCATGCTCATACATGGCCTTTAGAGGGGAGCGTGGCCGAGTGGTTAGAGCGTTGTACTGGTAATCACATGAATTACATCTGTCGTGGGGTCGAGCCCCGGTCCCGGCACGTCTCCTTGTTTCCCTAAGCAAGAAACTTTACTTGCTTCGTGCTTCGGAGGGCACGTAAAGCCGTCGGTCCCATCTAAAGTGTTCCTGACGCACTGTCGGATGTAAAAGAATGTCACGGGCTAGGCTACGGCTGTTCAAAATAAGAGTAGGGGAACCTTCCACGGCAACCGTTACCATATGTGGATCGTCATATCAAAAGGTACCTTAATACCGGCATAATACATTACGAGATACGGGCCATTGAAGCTAAGCATAGTCAAAAATCACGTCCAAGGTCAAATTTCTAATTTTATCAGAAAGGTTATCATTGAAGTGTATTTTATCATATTAATCAGGTTCCAACATCCAAAACATAGAAAAATGTATTAAAAACCAAGCTAAAAATCCTCTCTCCATTCAAGATTTACTAAGTACAAAAACTTTAAACTTGATTTTCTCAGAACTATAGTTTTCCGAATCAGCCCGATGCATTTTACCAATTTGGGTGTAACTTCGCAACTGAACATCTAATAACCAAAATCAAGGTGTCATTTTAAAGCTTAAAATCTCAGCTTTCAGATGAGACCAAAAAATCAATTTTAATTTTGCCGACCTTAAGGTACCTTTCAATATGACGGGTCACATATGTCAAAATAATATGTCATCAACTCTAGGACCAGAGTACTGCTGTACATGTATATATAGTGAATAGTCACTTCTAGCAGTAAAATAACTTGTAGACTTGAAGACTTTCAAAATGAACCCTAAATAAGTAATTATCCTTCGTTCATACATGTAATACTCTCGAAACAAGTATTTTGCCATGTTTTCCGTACCCTACAATCTAGGCTAAACAATTGTGTTCAAATCACGTCTGAAAACGTACCCTTTTCAAGTAAGCCTTAATTAATGTTTACCATAAGATGTTCTTATCTTACTGGCTATCTTATTGATCTTTTAACGCCACATTTGTTCATATATTAAACAGCAGTAACAAAGTTAAAGGGACATTGGACAAGTTCAGCATCATCCCCAAACTTTTCCCAAAACATTTTGAGATTTTTGTATCATTTGAAGTACAAATGTATTAGAGCTCTGTAATAATGACAGCATGCATAATTTCATTGTCAAATTTAAACCCTATATACCAAAATATTTAGATGTTAGAACTCTTATTTTTAATTATCGTTGTCGACAACAATAAATACTGCCCTCTATAGTTGAATTTCTAGGATTGGCCTTTTCATGAGATCTAATGAAAATTCCAAATTTTTCTGCAATATATGATGTGAAAGGAATGTTTTACAAACAAATATTTGGCTTTTTCTCATTGTATAGCATCAATGAATACATTAAGTGAATAGCCTCATGTATCCCAAAATCAACAAATAAAATAAAATTCAAATTTTCGACTTTCTTGAAGGTTTTTATCAAATTTTTTCCGATATCTGGTAATTGATTGTTATTTTCTAACTTAGGAACTTAAGTCTAAATCATCCACAAACAAAATTTCAAAATTTTGTCCAATGCCCCTTTAATGAAACTTATAAAGTTATCAGCTGATTGTTCTTTTTGGTTGAAAGCGACATTTTTAGGAAAGATTTATATAGGGCTTCAGTCCAAATCCGTGTCTTTTGAACGAGGGATAGAGAATCAAAACTATTTCCATTGAAATAAATATTTTTGAAGTTAAAATGGGACCAAATGAGTGTACTTTAGGTCCCATCCAGAATTTTAGGGTTAGGGTTTAGGGTTAGTGTTAGGGTTAAATGCAGGTAAACAAATCAATACGGTATTTACTTGTTTTGAACAATTTTAGATGAATGAATGAGTTATTGATTATCACAAAATACCAATTACAGTAATGGATTGATATTTTGGTGATTATGCAGGAAACCTTGAGTTTCAAATTTGTCACCTATTGCCCTTACATTTTGAAAGCTGGTAGGAACAGGTACATCACTTTCTTATATAATTATAGGCCCTCCAGGACTCTTAAATCATTGAACGTTGGAAATTGTGGGTTCAAATCGGATAGGCGCGCATATACCAAGCATCGAAGTAAATAATAATAATATTTAATACAACTTTACGGTTTATTTCAAACCCTAATTGTGACCGTAGGTCAAATTGGTAGAATGTTTACATCATTAAACACATTAAAAAACACAATGCAATTTTTAGATTGCAACTTAATCAATCAGCGCCAATATTGCAACCTTGAAATCTTTACAAACATCCCCCTTTTTATTTTTCACAGGTGCGAGAGAAGCCTTTGGAGTACAAGCCCGGTGTCCTTGACTGGAGTACGTTACACAAGCCATCTGGGACATTGTTTGACCCAATACAGGTAGTATTCAAGTAGTATTCAGGACTTTGTATTCAAGACAAACATTCAGCCAAACTTGCAACAAGTTTGTAACTCAATGTGTTGCACAATCACATTGAATGCCACAACTTTGGCAAGGGTCGACTTTGTTTCCTGGTGATACCATTTGTTAGAGTCTAATCTTGCATTAATGTCAAGTTGTTAAAAATCAAATAGATATCTACCCACATTACTTGAGTCTGGCATTATAGTTTATCTCAGAGTTGTTTTTCACTCGTTCGTGTTTTTCCCCCCCGATGCTTGTTGTTAAGGCCTTTTACCTACTGATGCACCTATTTACGCACATATTAAATTTGCTTAGCGTAATTTGTTGATCTCGGATTTTGACTGTTTACACTCACGCTGTTGAAGCGCGCATAAAGAGTTGTGTACACGACCCAATTTGAAATGAAAAACAACTTTTCGGTATAGTTTAATCAATTTAAAAAAGATTGGTCGTGCAACTAGCTGATCAATAAAGGCGTTTCCCAAGTTTAATGAAAAAAGGCTGTAAATTATCGAACTGAATGGGGGCCCAAAATTTCTGCTCTTCATTTTGAGGTCTTCAGAGGATGCATTTTTAAGACATCAACCTGTACTGTACTGTAACATTTTTGCCTTTTGCAAAGGGTAAGTTGTTCCACCCTTTACCTTAATGTAGTGCATGGTTAGGCCCTGTATCCATAGGCTGTTCCCTGGTGCCATATGCCCGCAATTATCCCTAATTGTCATACGAAACACACAGGAAACATACGCTTTACACAAGGTCACTGATACGGTCTCTAAGCAAAATGAAGGTTAATTGTCTGCAGCGCGTGACAAATGGGCATAATTGCGGGAATATGGCACTATGGAACAGCCTATGGATACAGGGCCTTATTGGGCACATATAGATTGGTTCACAGTGGAAGCAGTTGCTGAAGTGCCATCTTGGAATCTTTACTTCTAAGATGTTATGTTTACCTTGCATAAAAGGAGCATTGGGTCGGGGGTTGGGGGGGGGGGGTAATTACATTGACGGAAGGTACGGGTATGTAAAGACCCCTTTTCGAGCCTCCTCTTCCCGCTCCCTTAGATGCTCTTTTCAAGATTACTTAGGTCCGAAGACCCCATTTTCAAAGAAAATGACTCAAAAGTGTGTTTTACTATGCCTTGAAGCTAATTTTGTCAAGTTTGCAAAAAATTCTCAATTTCTCTGTAATATTAAGTCAAACTTTCCCTCCAAATTTTTTTTAATGTGTTTCTTTATTTTTTCTCCAAATTTTCCCTCCAAACATCAAAATTACCCTGGATGAGATTACCGGATTTCCCTGGCATGAAATGCGGTTTAGGGTTGATCTAAAAAACAAACAAACAACTGTGAGTAAGAAAATTACTTAATTTCCTGTATAAATTACAAAATTGTAGAATCTTCTTTCAAATGCACATGACTATTTGGCACTGAACCTGACACCAGCTGGAAATAATACAAAGGAAATCGGACTAGAATTATGAACTTGAATAGCAGGTTCATGTAACATAATTGCTTTGTTTTTAATCAACCAGTCTCACAACAACAACAATATTTCAAGGTCGTTTTGGAATCAATTGTACTTTTTGTTTGTGATAATAATGGGGCAGGGGTACTCAGATATAAACCAGGCAAAATTAAAACTGGGGGAGAGGGTACTTTCTTATTACATGTGCCATATATACAGATTTTTTTTCAAACCCCTAAAACTATCTAGTTTCCATTTTGGATCATAAACTCTTGCATGTTTTAATATGAAGGGATTAAAAGTATAAAAAAGGACATCAAATTCTGTTAGATGATCAACACTAATTTCTTTTTGGAAAATGGGTCTATATATTGGTCAGAATCCTAAACCATTCCTAGACTTTTATCACAAAGTTTCTGCTATGTTAAAGAATCTGTAGATGCATGGATTTCAAGAAATTAATTCCTTATATGGGCATTTTCACGGTAACGGAAGGACAATCACAGAATTTTTCTGTATTTCAAACACACACATTGCCAAAATTGAATTGGATAAAATAAAACTATTAAATTCCATATTTAGTTGAATATAGGGCCTACCTGATAACATTCATATTCAACAGGAATTTTTTCATAAAAATTTCTCTGGGAAGGACAGCAAAACGGACATGGTTTTCACCTCGAGTACATTTTTGAAAAATTTTATGAAATTTATGAAGAAATTTTATTTCAAAGTAACTGATTGCATTGCTTGGTGTTTCTGCAATAGTTTGCCACATTGCACTTCAAAATATTTCCTATGGTTATGTTTTAACAATGCGAAATGCGAAGGGATCATGGTAACGGAAAGACGGACGGTCAAGGAAGGACAATTTGTCCGCTGATTTTTGGGTGCTCTGAACCGTAAAGCCTGGTCAGGATTAACAAAAAATACAACCTCATGTGTGGCCATATCACAAATATGGAGAAAAATGGTTAAATTACACCCCAGAACCCTGGCACATACCCATATATCAACCTAATGTGAGAACCCCCCCAGGGTTGATGCCCTAGAATCAGAATGGTTAGTTTTACCTTCTTCCATTATTTCTTAACCTATTTACATAAATTGCATCACATATTTGGCACAAGAGCAGGACAATCATTCAGTAGAGAGGAAGTTGATTTGGAAAAATATCCATTGTGTTGGTCTTGTGTGGATGTGTTACATACATACATACATACATACATATTTATTCATTTATTGAGCGCCTTTCCAAAAAGACCAAAGCACTTCAAATTCAGATGTTGAAATTCAGATGGTCAATTTCCTTTTTTCTAATACCCAAATTTTAATTTCACAAATACCAAATTTCTTTATGACTGTTAACAGTGTGTAACTTTAATAATGAGACCAAACTTGTCTCCAGTGTAGTAGATATCTGGGGTATCATGCCCTTCTCCCAGTCCCCGCTCTCCAAAAGTGAAGAAAAAATACTCCATTTCAAAGTGTTCTTTTACATTAGAATTATGGTTTATTCAGCGTGCTGTCGTAGTTAATCAATCGATGCCCATCGACGCGCAGTCTTTACACGCGCGCTATGCACAAGGAATAGCGCGTGAATTAGAGTACGGATTGATACTATCCATATATAGTTAATTAATTTTAAGTACCCTCCTTTTAATTTAGACAAAGTGCAGTGTCCTGTGTTCTGACCAATTAATCAGAATGAGAATGGCAACTACATGCTGGGCTTACGATACAACTCCCATCTTTTTGTTTCTTGTATTTTGTAATGAATGGTTGGGCCTGATAGAGCAGAGTAACTGGTGACAAAGCACAGTACATGACTCTTTCTGCATGTGCCTGCCAACTTCAGGAATATAAACTACCCTTTATAGCTGGCACTGTCAAGAAATTTCCAAAAGTCACCTTTTATGCCAGTTAACCACTCTTTTCCCAGCAATTTCCAATAAATTGTATCCCTTAAAAGGCACTATGTAATAATGTGATTTTGGTTTTAAATATCTCCTTTATTTCAGAATGCAGTTGACTGGAGCAAATTAAAACTGAGCAAGGAGCAGGTAGACCAGTTCTGGAGAGACGGGTTCATCACAAATGTCCCGGTGCTTACAGAAGAACAGTGTGACAAAATACTCACTGACTACCAGAAGATGGTGGTATGTAATGCTGTAAATGAATATTATTTGTGCATCAAGTCAAAATTTATGTGCTCTGATTGACTTGATTATACCAATTTCCGAAAAATCAGGAATATTATTTTTTTGTGCATCAAGTCAAAATTTATGTGCTCTGATTGACTTGATTATATACCAATTTCCGAAAAATCAGGAGCTATAATGTGCTGATCCATAATAAGGGTAATATCATTGGCGTACCCAGGGGGTGCGGAAAGGGCACTTCTCACCCTGGGGGTCTACAACAAATAAAAATGGAATAAAGAAATAAAAACAATCGAGTACAATGAAAAAAGGGCGCAGTATAGACCTAATTACTGCTATTAATACATTTGGCGGCCCGTCCAATATAGGCAGTTGCCCCTAGCGGCCCCTGGACCCGTCGCCATTTTGGATTAGGATATTGCGCACCCCGGGGGTACGCAATCCTGGCTACGCGGGTGAATATTGTGGTTTTGCTTAGAGCTTGGAAACTTGTTGCACAAATATTAAAACCACACAGCATATGATGCAATGAAAGGGTGAACTTAGTGTATATAATGTATCTTTATTGTTGTTTTGGAAAGAAATACAACTGAATTGCTGTGCCCACTTGCAGTAAGCTTGATCTTTAGTTCGTACAGAAGTTTTGGATCATCGATATTAATCATGTTAAATTGTTAATGTCTTCCCAGTGATGTCTTGTCTTAATCCATCAGGGAAGAATTATGGTTTATTCAGCGTGCTGTCGTAGTTAATCAATCGATGCCCATCGACGCGCAGTCTTTACACGCGCTATGCACAAGGAATAGCGCGTGTAAAAGACTGCGTGTCGATGGGCATCGATCGATGGATATCGTTAGACTCTGAATATTGAATAAAACTTTGATCCAATTAGTTGATGATCAAATTGCTTTTCTATGTGTTAAAGGTTCAAAATCCCCATGAATAAACAAAATATAACCAAATAAAGCTGCCGCAGGTGGCAAAAGTAGCCCAATTTTAGGTCACCTACCCAAGACAATTTTTACCTGCTGCAAGCAAATTCAAAGGAGCCCAATTTGGCGGATAAACTGCGGTTTTGTCAATCTTGCTTGGTATGAATTTTGATGACCATATAAAAGGAGAAATTCTGTTCACAGAAGATGTAATAAATTGATGCTCATAAAATGAGACAAAATCAATATACATGTACACAGTAAATTTTGATTGCTGTCCAATTCACTCATAATTATGGATTGATTTTGTCTTATTTCTCTCCTGTCATGAAATGGGCTTTTATTAATCTAAAAACATTCATTTTAATGAATGTATGATCTTTCAAAAGTTGAGGCCTGATCATGGTTAGAAAAGATTGCAGACAAATTTGAAAAAGGTTTCAGATTTGTAATGGATATAGTCAAGGATTTATATCTATACCTTGATTAACACTTAATAGGTGGAAATGATGAGGCTTTTCTTCATCTGCTAGTAAACATAATCCCACTTACACACACACCATAGATACTGATGCGCAATTCTCACGTACAACGCGTGTTGCGTCTCCAGCAGTTGTGCTGTGTCCAGCTACGCACACGCTTATCTGTATCTATTCACAATGTGAAGAGGCCTGCCTATTTGGTGTTGATCAGAGTATATAAAGCTGAACAGAGGAAACGAGGCTTTATGTGGATCACAGAATACCCCTTTAAGTCACCTGATCAAATCACATGATCTGCTTCTCACATGACATTATTGTATTGTTTTTCATGCCATGCTGTGTGTGTTGTGTCATCTTGTGTACTATATAGACAATGGTGAGTGGGTCATTTACCTATAATGATAATATTATATAATGACAGTGGGTCAGTTTCAAGGAATTTATATAGGGGAACCGATACTCGCCGCCATTTTAATTTCAGCCCACGCTGTATATGCGTCAAGTGAAGATTTACTAGATCAGCCTGGATATCGGGCCAAATTCCGAATACATCCAGAGGTACAATAACTCTGCTCCATGAGCAACACATGATGGTGGAGAAAACAGGTTCCCCTATAAAAATTCCTTGGTCAGTTAATACTTCTTTTTGAGCTACCAGTTACTTGGTGCAACAAGTCTTTGTTATCTTATAATATATTATTCCAATGCATCTTCTAATCAATAATGGATGCTTGATGTTGTAAACCATCAAGCATTTGACATCAAATACTTCTAAACGTGGTGTATTGATTTTTCATCACCAAGCTTTAAATTTCTTTATTGTTAGAAAACACACTGGAATTATATAATAGATTGTAAGATAACAAAGACTTGTTGTACCAAATATGTGATGACTCACCCTGAAAAGGGGGACTTTGCACCAGAACACTTTTAAGAAACTGGTGAAAATTGGTAGCAAAAAATATAGAAAATAATAGGAATTTCCATCAGATTTTCTATTGTAAAGTTTGATTGCCTTGATCAATTATAACAAGTAAGGTGTCATTTTAATGCTTAGAAAATGCTGTAACAGATGAAATGATAAAATCAAAATTGATATCATCTGCAAAGTCCCCCCTTTCGGCCTGAGCCATCACATATTTGATAGCTCATAAATATAAACTGACCCATATATTTGCATAGCTATTATACTTTTGCAATTTTATTTCATCATAGAACAAAATAGCCAAGATTCCTTTTTGTCCAGCTGATGTGTTTTGAGTGAGTTGGTTAGAACAAATGAGTACCGTATGTGATCTTGTTTCTACACCCGTGATGGCCAAACAAATTATTTTTGATGAAATTGTTTCTCTTTTAATGTGTATTAAATTACCTCCAGGAGCTTTGTTTGATCCTTTACCATCTGATCTGAGTTACAAATTTAGGATTTAGGAAACACAAGATAGTCACACCACCATCAAAGAATGATATATTGCAAATTAATTCTCTCAATTTGAGCCATTTGTGTGTAAATTTTTGGGTTATGGTGGATTTTGCTATACTTTTTTTTATTTAGAGCATTTCCATGAGTTTTTAATTCTAGGTGGAATCTAGGCTAGTTCCTTTCAGTTGCACACTTTTAATCTTCCAAGTGAATGGCTATTTTGTACCCTTATTCAAACTATTTTATCATATGAGACTTTAACTTATGATATTTTAACTTTTAAAAGGTTTTTCAGGTGAAGGATCCCATATTTCTTATAAATGTCATTAAGAGGAGCCAAAAATTGCATGTGTCAAAAATATGCTACAACAAGAAAATTAATTATTTTATTTTATTTTGAGTTTGATGCACATTACAATTAGGCCAAAAAAAAAATTGTTGTGTTGCCCATCACAGGCCAAAAAACGGGAGGCAGTAGTATTAATGTATTATGACCTAAAAATTGCCATCTGGAAAATCTTTCGATTTACTGGCTGTTGCCATTCTTATCGTAAATACCTCACGAAATGAAATGGTTAATGAAACTGAACGCTAACAACTAAATAGTGTTTTAGAGCCAAAATTGCCCGCAAAAATGGCCGTAATACACACGGTGTAATCCATTCCGTACGACCACCAAACGAAAAAGACAACACATGCGCACACCACTTAAAGGCTAGCATAGTGGCGAGAAAGTGTTTTTTTGCAAAATATATTCATGTAAAATTGACAAATAAATGATTCAGAAAATAAAATAAAATTGTTGTTTCTTAATATTTATTAAAACTTCCGGTTTTATTTATTTCATTCCAATTCAAGATTTTTGATTTTTTTTTCTTTGAATATACATACAAAAAAAAAAATGTGATGACTTTGCTGGCGCACACCACTTAAAGGCTAGCATAGTGGCGAGAAGTGTTTTTTTTGCGAAATATATTCATGAAAAATTGACAAATAAATTCATAAAATAAAATGAAATTGTTGTTTGCTAATATTAAAACTCTTAACTAAAAATGTAATACACCTTCCGGTTCCATTTATTTCATTCCAATTGAAGAATTTTGATTTTTGATTTTTTTTTTTGAATATACATACAAAAAAGAATGTGATGACTTCTGGTCGCTGACAGGGTGCTAGACTTTTACGCATCCTAGTAGTTTCGCGATCAAGGATTTCAAGTTTCACAGTCCGATTCTGCGAAGAGTCTTCCAAAACAAAAACATGTCCGTCGAGTCGCCGAAGTATTTACTGCATTTTCAAGGCGTAAAACACGTAAATATCAAAATAATTACAACAAGCGTGTACAAAATAAAAATGCCGGTCGTAGAATTTCGAAATTTACTACCGGGCGGGTGAGGGCAACACAACAATTTTTTTTACGCCTTATTTTGAGAGATATTTAAGTTTTGCTGATTTCTGATTTAATCACACCTTCAAACCAGTGTTCCTGCTAAGGATTTTGACTTTGCACGAGAGCGACATAAAAGAAAAAAATACATCTTGAAGTTTTGGAATGATCACCTCAAAAATGAGAGTAATTTTGAATATAATCGAATAAAACTGAAGTAAGTAAATGTTGTGTATAACCAAAACCCTATTTTTGACTTTTCGTTTTGGGAATCCATTGCACCAATTTTTTGAGCTTTAGCTGCGCTAATTTTGCGACATACAGCCTTAGCGGGAAAACTGCTTCAAACAACCATAATGTCAGCTATTTTATCTTTCATTTTCAGTGAACTTAATTGTCACTATATTCTCAGCTTATTATGAATCATCTTACTTGCACACCTTTGTGGGAGGATGCAAATTTCAACCTTGAAAATCAAAAAATCATCGTTCAAGCCAAAATCCCCATATTATTTCCAATCTGAATAGTCTGATCTGTAGGACTTTTTTTTACACAGATCCACAAAATAAAAAGCCCAATCAGAATCAGTCAGTGGATGTGAAGTGATGGTGGATTAAAGCAATACTATAACATTTTGATCAGAAATGGTTTTGAGTAAAAACAGCCTAAAATGAAGGAATGTGACTGTCTAATAGTGTTTTCAAATGTATTTTGTCAAAAACTTGATTTGCTACAGAAAAATGGATAAAAATCACAATCATGCTTTCCTATACACGTGGAATTAAATTCGGGATCCCAAATTCAATTCAACAAATGGTCATGACATAAAAAGTAGGCATAGTTAAGCCAAATCGTTTGGAGGGTATTTATCAGGGGTGTGAGAGTTCAGATTTTAATCTGATTTCAGATTTTTTCATGCCTTCAAAGGAGTAATAATTTCAGCTTTTTTTGTTTTTTTCTGCCTGTTTTGGGCATTTTGTCACTATTTTCAGATTTTTTTATCAGCTGACTCTCACGCCCCTGATTTATAGCTACCAAAAACAAACCTACTCAGCTAAAAAAAAATCGAAAGTCATGGGTGACAGGTGGCGCTTCATTTTTAACACTTTATAGTATTGCTTAAATGTTGTGGCTGGGGTTATGATTGGTTGACTCTTTTAAATTCAGTCTTTCTTTTCAGTGGATAGATAATATTATGATGTGGTGATGGATATATGTTGCGGATAATATAAAGGACCTTGAGATCAGACTAGGTCTGAATAAGATTACAAACATACCCTAGAATAATAAATGCCATTAAAAACTGGTAAATCATTATTTTTCAACAGGATGAAAGTGAGAAACATGAAGGCATAGAATTAATGCATGAGTGGCACACAAACCAAAGTGGTGATCCTGATAACGTCTTACTCCACGCCTTAGGACACTGGAGACTAACAGCACTATTCCATGATCTAGTCTTTCTACCGTCAATTGCAGTAAGTATCTAATTTCATTGTAAAGCATGACGGCATTGAGTTAATGCATGAGTGGCACACAAACCAAAGTGGTGATCCAGATAACGTCTTACTCCACGCCTTAGGACATCGGAGACCCACAGCGTTA